>JANJGN010001997.1:0-52500 GCA_026770705.1 Isurus oxyrinchus
GCCGTGTGACTCCAGACCCCACAGCAAATGGGGTTGACCCCCTAACCCCCTCCCCCCAAAACACCCTCTGAAATGGGCCCACTCAGCAGTGGTCAAGGCGGCCCCCCACCCCTCCCTGCCCTTGACTGGCCCCCCCCCCCCCCCCCCCCCACCATAAACTTCCCAGCGAGGGGTCCACCATGCCCATCTCCAACAGGGGAGATTGGAACCATCGCCCCCTTGAGGGAGACGCAGCAATAAAGACACACCCAATACGTACACAGCCCATCATCCAGGTACCCACAACACGCTCTGGTTCCATTGAGCAGCTGTTCCCAGTGACAGAGGGTCGGTGACGGAAGGGGTACTGATTTCTAACAATAACGAGCAGGTTATAACTCATTCTACCCATCGCCCCCTTGACATTCAATGGCATCACCATCACTGAATCCCCCACTATCAACATCCTGGGGGTTTCACCATTGACCAGGAAACTGAACTGGGACCAGCCATATAAATACTGTGGCTACAAGAGCAGGTCAGAGGCTGGGAATCCTGCGGAGAGTCACTCACCTCCTGACTCCCCAAAGCCTGTCCACCATCTACAAGGCACAAGTCAGGAGTGTGATGGGACACTCCCCACTTGCCTGGATGAGTTGCAGCTCCCACAACACTCAAGAAGCTCGACACCGTCCAGGACAAAGCAGCCCCCGCTCGATCGGCCCCCCATCCACAAACATTCACTCCCTCCACACCGACGCACAGTAGCAGCAGCGTGTGTACCATCTACAAGATGCACTGCAGCAACTCACCAAGGCTCCTTCGACAGCACCTTCCAAACCCACCACCTCTACCATCTAGAAGGACGAGGGGCAGCAGATACATGGGGAACACCCAGCACCTGGAAGTTCCCCTCCGAGCCCCTCACCATCCTGCCTTGGAAATATATCGGGCCGTTCCTTCACTGTCGCTGGGGTCAAAATCCTGGAACTCCCTCCCTAACAGCGCTGTGGGTGTACCTACACCACACGGGGATAAAATCCTGGAACTCCATCCCTAACAGCACTGTGGGTGGACCTACACCACATGGACAAAATCCTGGAACTCCCTCCCTAACAGCGCTGTGGGTGTACCTACACTACACGGACAAAATCCTGGAACTCCCTCCCTAACAGCGCTGTGGGTGTACCTACACCACACGGACAAAATCCTGGAACTCCCTCCCTAACAGCACTGTGGGTGTACCTACACCACACGGGACAAAATCCTGGATCTCCCTCCCTAACAGCGCCATGGGAGTACCTACACCACACGGACAAAATTCTGGAACTCCCTCCCTAACAGCGCGGTGGGTGTACCTACACCACACGGACAAAATCCTGGAACTCCCTCCCTAACAGCGCGGTGGGTGTACCTACACCACACGGGGACTGCAGCGGCTCAAGAAGGCATCTCACCCCCCCACCACCTTCTCAAGAGGGCAATTAGGGATGGGCAATAAACGCTGGTGCAGACACAGGTCGGGAATGAATGAACTAAAGCCGGTGCTGGACCGGTCAGAAGTGTCCACAGGCCGTGAACGGATGGATACTATCTGCAGTGATTCAACCTAAAAATAACTGCGTCTAACTTTCAGTGAGTGATGTTACTGTTGTTATTCTGCACACAAACCTCTGGTCACCAAAACCCTCTCCCCAAGGATCCACAGACATCAACAACAGTGAGCTGCATGCAGCCCTGACCTTCAAGGAAGGCGATTGTCCCTGAGCGATTGAGAACAACAGTGAAAACCCTGAGCCACATCAACACAGATGAGGAGAGAGAAGGAGGGGTTGAGGGAGGGAATTCCAGAGCTCAGGGTCTCCCCCCCCCTCCCTCCCCCCCCACAAGACAGCTGAAGGCACGGCTGCTAATGGTGGAGCGATTAGAATCGAGGGGATGGACAAGAGGCCGGAATCGGAGGAGCGCAGAGATCTCAGAGGGTCGTACGAGGGTTACAGAGATAGGGAGGGGTGTAGGGGCTGGAGAAGGTTACAGAGATAGGGAGGGGTATAGGGGCTGGAGGAGGTTACAGAGATAGGGAGGGTTGTAGGGGCTGGAGGAGGTTACAGGGATAGGGAGGGGTGTAGGGGCTGGAGGAGGTTACAGAGATAGGGAGGGGTGTAGGGGCTGGAGGAGGTTACAGAGATAGGGAGGGGTGTAGGGGCTGGAGAAGGTTACAGAAATAGGGAGGGGTGTAGGGGCTGGAGGAGGTTACAGAGATAGGGAGGGGTGTAGGGGCTGGAGGAGGTTCCAGAGATAGGGAGGGGGTGTAGGGGCTGGAGGAGGTTACAGAAATAGGGAGGGGTGTAAGGGCTGGAGGAGGTTTCAGAGGTAGTGTAATAGGTGCTGGAGGAGGTTACAGAGATAGGGACGGTGGTAGGGGCTGTAGGAGGTTTCAGAGGTAGTTAGTGCATAGGGCCTGGAGGAGTTTACAGAAATAGGGGCAAGTATAGCGGCTGGAGGAGTTTGCATAAATAGGGAGGGTTGTAGGGGCTGTAGGAGATTACAGAGATATGGACGGTTGTAGGATCTGGAGGAGGTTACAGAGATAGGGAGGGGTGTAGGGGCTGGAGGAGGTTCCAGAGATAGGGAGGGGTGTAGGGGCTGGAGGAGGTTACAGAAATAGGGAGGGGTGTAAGGGCTGGAGGAGGTTTCAGAGGTAGTTAGTGTAATAGGGGCTGGAGGAGTTTACAGAGATAGGGAGGGTGGTAGGGGCTGGAGGAGGTTACAGAGATAGGGAGTGGTGTAGGGGCTGGAGAAGGTTACAGAAATAGGGAGGTGTAGGGGCTGGAGGAGGTTACAGAGATAGGGAGGGGTGTAGGGGCTGGAGGAGGTTCCAGAGATAGGGAGGGGTGTAGGGGCTGGAGGAGGTTACAGAAATAGGGAGGGGTGTAAGGGCTGGAGGAGGTTTCAGAGGTAGTTAGTGTAATAGGGGCTGGAGGAGTTTACAGAGATAGGGAGGGTGGTAGGGGCTGGAGGAGGTTACAGAGATAGGGACAGTTGTAGGGGCTGGAGGAGGTTACAGAGATAGGGAGGGGTGTAGGGGATGGGGGAGGTTACAGAGATAGGGAGCGTTGTAGAGTCTGGAGGAGGTTACAGAGATAGGGAGGGGTGTGGGGGCTGGAGGAGGTTACAGAGATAGGGAGGGGTGTAGGGGCTGGAGGAGGTTACAGAGATAGGGAGGGGTGTAGGGGCTGGATGTGGTTACAGAGATAGGGAGGGGTGTAGGGCTGGAGGAGGTTACAGAGATTGGGAGGTGTGTAGGGGCTGGAGGAGGTTACAGAGATAGGGAGGGGTGTAAGGGCTGGAGAAGGTTACAGAGATAGGGAGGGTTGTAGGGGCTGGAGGAGGTTACAGAGATAGTGAGGGGTGTAGGGGCTGGAGGAGGTTACAGAGATAAGGAGGGGTGTAGGGGCTGGAGGATGTTACAGAGATGGGGTGTAGGGGCTGGAGGAGGTTACAGAGATAGGGGTGTAAGGGCTGGAGGAGGTTACAGAGATAGGGAGGGGTGTAGGGGCTGGAGGAGATTACAGAGATAGGGAGGGGTGTAGAGGCTGGAGGAGGTTACAGAGATGAGGGGTGTAGGGGCTGGAGGAGGTTACGGAGATAGGGAGGGGTGTAGAGGCTGGAGGAGGTTACAGAGATAAGGAGGGGTGTAGGGGCTGGAGGAGGTTACAGAGATAGGGAGGGGTGTAGAGGCTGGAGGAGGTTACAGAGATAGGGAAGGGCTGGAGGAGGTTACAGAGATAGGGAGGGGTGTAGGGGCTGGAGGAGGTTACAGAGATAGGGAGGGGTGTAGGGGCTGGAGGAGGTTACAGAGATAGGGAGGGGCTGGAGGGGGTTACAGAGATAGGGAGGGATGTAGGGGCTGGAGGAGGTTACAGAGATAGGGAGGGTTGCAGGGGCTGGAGGAGGTTACAGAGATAGGGAGGGTTGTAGGGGCTGGAGGAGGTTACAGAGATAGGGGTGTAGGGACTGGAGGAGGTTACAGAGATAGGGAGGGGTGTAGGGGCTGGAGGAGGTTACAGAGATAGAGAGGGTGTAGGGGCTGGAGGTGTTTACAGAGATAGGGAGGGTTGTAGGTCTGGAGGAGGTTACAGAGATAGGGAGGGTTGTAGCGTCTGGAGGAGGTTACAGAGATAGGGAGGGGTGTAGGGTCTGGAGGAGGTTACAGTGATAGGGAGGGGTGTAGGGGCTACAGGAGGTTACAGAGATAGGGAGGGTATTAGGGGCTGGAGGAGGTGACAGTGATAGGGAGAGCAATTCGGGCTGGTGAACAGTTACGAGATAGGGATGGTTGTAGGCGCTGGAGGTGTTTACAGAGATAGGGAAGGGTGTAAGGGCTGGAGGAGGTTACAGAGCTAGGGAAGTTTGAAGGGGCCGGAGGACGTTATAGAGATAGTGAGGGGTGTAGGGCCTGGAGGAGGTTACAGGGATAGGGAGGGGTGTTGGGACTGGAGGAGGTTACAGAGTTAGGGACGGTAATAGAGGCTGGTGGAGGATTACAGAGATAGGGAGGGTTTTAGGGGCTGGAGGATGTTACAAAGGTAGTGAGGGTTGTAGGGGCTGGAGGATGTTACAGAGATAGGGAGGGCTGGAGGAGTTTTCAGAGAGGGATGTAGGGGCTGGAGGAGGTTACAGAGATAGGGAGGGTTGTAGCGTCTGGAGGAGGTTACAGGAATAAGGAAGGGTGTAGGGGCTGGAGGAGGTCACAGAGATCAGGAGGGGTGTAAGGGCTGGAGGAGGTCACAGAGATCAGGAGGAGTGTAGGGGCTGGAGGAGGTTACAGAGATAGGGTTTTAGGGGCTGGAGGAGGTTACAGAGATAGGGTTTTAGGGGCTGGAGGAGGTTACAGAGATAGGGTGGGTTTTAGGGGCTGGAGGAGGTTACAGAGATAGGAAGGGGTGTAGGGACTGGAGGAGGTTACAGAGATAGCGACGGTTTTCTGGTCTGGGGGAGGTTACAGAGATAGGGAGGGGTGTAGGGGCTGGAGGAGGTTACAGAGATAGGGAGGGGTGTAGGGACTGCAGGAGGTTACAGAGATAGGGAGGGTTGTTGGGGCTGGAGGAGGTCACAGAGATAGGGAGGGTTGTGTGTTTGGAGGAGGTTACGGAGTGGGGACGGGTGTGGGGCTGGAGGAGCTTAAAGAGATAGGGAGGGTTGTAGGGGCTGGAGGAGGTTACAGAGATAGGGAGGGTTGTAGGGGCTGGAGGAGGTTACAGAGATAGGGAGGGTTGTAGGGGCTGGAGGAGGTTACAGAGATAGGGAGTGTTGTAGGGGCTGGAGGAGGTTACAGAGATAGGGAGGGTTTTAGGGGCTGGAGGAGGTTACAGAGATAGGGAGGGTTTTAGGGTCTGGAGGAGGTTACAGAGATAGGGAGGGTTGTAGGGGCTGGAGGAGGTTACAGAGATAGGGAGGGAGTGTAGGGTTTGGAGGAGGTTACAGAGATAGGGAGGGTTGTAGGGGCTGGACGAGGTTACGGAGTAGGGTGGGTTGTAGGGGCTGGCGGAGGATACATAGAAACGGAGGAGTGAATGGTCTGGAGAAGGTTGCAGAGATAGGGAGGGGTGGAGGGGCTGCAGGAGGTTACAGAGATAGGTTGGGTTGTTGGGGCTGGAGGAGGTCACAGAGATAGGGAGGGTTGTAGGGTCTGGAGGAGTTTACAGAGATAGGGAGGGTTGTAGGGTCTTGTGGAGGTTATAGAGATAGGGTTGTGGAGGCTGGAGGATGTTACAGAGATAGGGAGGCGTGTAGGGGCTGGAGAAGTTTGCAGAGATAGTAAGGGGTGTATGTGCTGGAGGAGGTTACAGAGATAGGGAGGGGTGTAGGGGCTGGAGAAGGTTGCAGAGATAGGGTGGGGTGTATGTGCTGCTGGAGGTTACAGAGATAGGGAGGGTTTGAGGGGCTGGAGGAGGTTACGGAGTTGGGTGGGTTGTAGGGGCTGGAGGAGGTTACAGAGATAGGGAGGGTTGTAGGGGCTGGAGGAGGTTACAGAGTTAGGGTGGGGTGTAGGGGCTGGAGGAGGTTACAGAGATAGGGAGGAGTGTAGGGGCTGGAGGAGGTTACAGAGATAGGGAGGGTTGTAGGGCTGGAGGATGTCACAGAGATAGGGAGGGTTGTAGGGACTGGAGGAGTTTACATGGATAGGGAGGGTTGTAGCAGCTGGAGGAGGTTACAGAGATAGGGAGGGTTGTAGGGGCTGGAGGAGGTTACAGAGATAGGGAGGGGTGTCGGGGCTGGAGGAGGTTACAGAGATAGGGAGGGTTGGAGGGGCTGGAGGAGGTTACAGAGATAGGGAGGGGTGTAGGGGCTGGAGGAGGTTACAGAGATAGGGAGGGTTGTTGGGGCTGGAGGAGGTTACAGAGATAGGGAGGGTTGTAGGGGCTGGAGGAGGTTACAGAGATAGGGAGGGTTTTAGGGGTTGGAGGAGGTTACAGAGATAGGGAGGGTTGTAGGGGCTGGAGGAGGTTACAGAGATAGGGAGGGAGTGTAGGGTCTGGAGGAGGTTACAGAGATAGGGAGGGTTGTAGGGGCTGGACGAGGTTACGGAGTTGGGTGGGTTGTAGGGGCTGGAGGAGGATACATAGAAACGGAGGAGTGAATGGTCTGGAGAAGGTTGCAGAGATAGGGAGGGTGTAGGGGCTGGAGGAGGTTACATAGATAGGTTGGGTTGTTGGGGCTGGAGGATGTCACAGTGATAGGGAGGGTTGTGTGTTTGGAGGAGGTTACGGAGTGGGGAGAGGTGTGGGGCTAGAGGAGCTTAAAGAGATAGGCAGGGTTGTAGGGGCTGGTGGAGGTTACAGAGTTAGGAAGGTTTGTAGGGTCTGGAGGAGGTTACAGAGATAGGGAGGGTTGTAGGGTCTGGAGGAGGTTACAGAGATAGGGAGGTGTGTAGGGGCTGGAGGAGGTTACAGACATGGGGAGTGGTGTAGGGGCTGGAGGAGGTTACAGAGATAGGGAGGGTTGTTGGTGCTGGATGAGGTTACAGAGATAGGGAGGGTTGTGTTTTTGGAGGAGGTTACGGAATGGGGAGGGGTGTGGGGCTGGAGGAGCTTAAAGAGATAGGGAGGGGTGTAGCACCTGGAGGATGTTACAGAGATAGGGAGAGTAGTAGCGGCTGGAGGAGGTTACAGAGGTAGGGAGGGTTTTAGTGGCTGGAGGAGGTTACAGTGATAGGGAGGGTTGTAGAGGCTGGAGGAGGTTACAGAGATTGAGTGCGGTGTAGGGGGCTGGAGGAGGTTACAGAGATAGGGAGGATTTTAGGGACTGGAGGAGGTTACAGAGATAGGTTGGGTTGTTGGGGCTGGAGGAGGTTACAGGGATAGGGAGGTTTGTAGGGTCTGGAGGAGGTTACAGAGATAGGGAGGGGTGTAGGGGGCTGGAGGAGGTTTCAGAGATAGGGAGGTTTGTAGGGTCTGGAGGAGGTTACAGAGATAGGGAGGGGTGCAGGGGCTGGAGGAGGTTACAGAGATAGGGAGGTTTGTAGGGTCTGGAGGAGGTTATAGAGATAGGGTTGTGGTGGCTCGAGGAGGTTTCAGAGATAGGGAGGCGTGTAGGGGCCGGAAGATGTTGCGGAGATAGGGAGGGTTGTAGGGGCTGGAGGAGGTTACAGGGATAGGGAGGGTTGTAGGGGCTGGAGGAGGTTACAGAGATAGGGAGGGTTGTAGGTGCTGATGGAGGTTACAGGGATAGGGAGGGGTGTAGCGTCTGGAAGAGGTTACAGAGATAGGGAGGGTTGTAGGGGCTGGAGGAGGTTACAGAGATAGGGAGGAGTGTTGGTGCTGGAGGAGGCTACAGAGATAGGGAGGGTTTTAGGGGCTGGAGGAGGTTACATAGATAGGGAGGGGTGTAGGGGCTGGAGGAGGTTCCAGAGATAGGGAGGGGTGTAGGGGCTGGAGGAGGTTACAGAAATAGGGAGGGGTGTAAGGGCTGGAGGAGGTTTCAGAGGTAGTTAGTGTAATAGGTGCTGGAGGAGGTTACAGAGATAGGGACGGTGGTAGGGGCTGTAGGAGGTTTCAGAGGTAGTTAGTGCAATAGGGCCTGGAGGAGGTTACAGAAATAGGGGCAAGTATAGCGGCTGGAGGAGTTTGCATAAATAGGGAGGGTTGTCGGGGCTGTAGGAGATTACAGAGATATGGAGGGTTGTAGGATCTGGAGGAGGTTACAGAGATAGGGAGGGGTGTAGGGGCTGGAGGAGGTTCCAGAGATAGGGAGGGGTGTAGGGGCTGGAGGAGGTTACAGAAATAGGGAGGGGTGTAAGGGCTGGAGGAGGTTTCAGAGGTAGTTAGTGTAATAGGGGCTGGAGGAGTTTACAGAGATAGGGAGGGTGGTAGGGGCTGGAGGAGGTTACAGAGATAGGGAGTGGTGTAGGGGCTGGAGAAGGTTACAGAAATAGGGAGGGGTGTAGGGGCTGGAGGAGGTTACAGAGATAGGGAGGGGTGTAGGGGCTGGAGGAGGTTCCAGAGATAGGGAGGGGTGTAGGGGCTGGAGGAGGTTACAGAAATAGGGAGGGGTGTAAGGGCTGGAGGAGGTTTCAGAGGTAGTTAGTGTAATAGGGGCTGGAGGAGTTTACAGAGATAGGGAGGGTGGTAGGGGCTGGAGGAGGTTACAGAGATAGGGACAGTTGTAGGGGCTGGAGGAGGTTACAGAGATAGGGAGGGGTGTAGGGGATGGGGGAGGTTACAGAGATAGGGAGCGTTGTAGAGTCTGGAGGAGGTTACAGAGATAGGGAGGGGTGTAGGGGCTGGAGGAGGTTACAGAGATAGGGAGGGGTGTAGGGGCTGGATGTGGTTACAGAGATAGGGAGGGGTGTAGGGCTGGAGGAGGTTACAGAGATTGGGAGGTGTGTAGGGGCTGGAGGAGGTTACAGAGATAGGGAGGGGTGTAAGGGTTGGAGAAGGTTACAGAGATAGGGAGGGTTGTAGGGGCTGGAGGAGGTTACAGAGATAGTGAGGGGTGTAGGGGCTGGAGGAGGTTACAGAGATAAGGAGGGGTGTAGGGGCTGGAGGATGTTACAGAGATGGGGTGTAGGGGCTGGAGGAGGTTACAGAGATAGGGGTGTAAGGGCTGGAGGAGGTTACAGAGATAGGGAGGGGTGTAGGGGCTGGAGGAGATTACAGAGATAGGGAGGGGTGTAGAGGCTGGAGGAGGTTACAGAGATAAGGAGGGGTGTAGGGGCTGGAGGAGGTTACGGAGATAGGGAGGGGTGTAGAGGCTGGAGGAGGTTACAGAGATAAGGAGGGGTGTAGGGGCTGGAGGAGGTTACAGAGATAGGGAGGGGTGTAGAGGCTGGAGGAGGTTACAGAGATAGGGAAGGGCTGGAGGAGGTTACAGAGATAGGGAGGGGTGTAGGGGCTGGAGGAGGTTACAGAGATAGGGAGGGGTGTAGGGGCTGGAGGAGGTTACAGAGATAGGGAGGGGCTGGCGGGGGTTACAGAGATAGGGAGGGATGTAGGGGCTGGAGGAGGTTACAGAGATAGGGAGGGTTGCAGGGGCTGGAGGAGGTTACAGAGATAGGGAGGGTTGTAGGGGCTGGAGGAGGTTACAGAGATAGGGGTGTAGGGACTGGAGGAGGTTACAGAGATAGGGAGGGGTGTAGGGGCTGGAGGAGGTTACAGAGATAGAGAGGGTGTAGGGGCTGGAGGTGTTTACAGAGATAGGGAGGGTTGTAGGTCTGGAGGAGGTTACAGAGATAGGGAGGGTTGTAGCGTCTGGAGGAGGTTACAGAGATAGGGAGGGGTGTAGGGTCTGGAGGAGGTTACAGTGATAGGGAGGGGTGTAGGGGCTACAGGAGGTTACAGAGATAGGGAGGGTATTAGGGGCTGGAGGAGGTGACAGTGATAGGGAGAGCAATTCGGGCTGGTGGACAGTTACGAGATAGGGATGGTTGTAGGCGCTGGAGGTGTTTACAGAGATAGGGAAGGGTGTAAGGGCTGGAGGAGGTTACAGAGCTAGGGAAGTTTGAAGGGGCCGGAGGACGTTATAGAGATAGTGAGGGGTGTAGGGCCTGGAGGAGGTTACAGGGATAGGGAGGGGTGTTGGGACTGGAGGAGGTTACAGAGTTAGGGACGGTAATAGAGGCTGGTGGAGGATTACAGAGATAGGGAGGGTTTTAGGGGCTGGAGGATGTTACAAAGGTAGTGAGGGTTGTAGGGGCTGGAGGATGTTACAGAGATAGGGAGGGCTGGAGGAGTTTTCAGAGAGGGATGTAGGGGCTGGAGGAGGTTACAGAGATAGGGAGGGTTGTAGCGTCTGGAGGAGGTTACAGGAATAAGGAAGGGTGTAGGGGCTGGAGGAGGTCACAGAGATCAGGAGGGGTGTAAGGGCTGGAGGAGGTCACAGAGATCAGGAGGAGTGTAGGGGCTGGAGGAGGTTACAGAGATAGGGTTTTAGGGGCTGGAGGAGGTTACAGAGATAGGGTTTTAGGGGCTGGAGGAGGTTACAGAGATAGGGTGGGTTTTAGGGGCTGGAGGAGGTTACAGAGATAGGAAGGGGTGTAGGGACTGGAGGAGGTTACAGAGATAGCGACGGTTTTCTGGTCTGGGGGAGGTTACAGAGATAGGGAGGGGTGTAGGGGCTGGAGGAGGTTACAGAGATAGGGAGGGGTGTAGGGACTGCAGGAGGTTACAGAGATAGGGAGGGTTGTTGGGGCTGGAGGAGGTCACAGAGATAGGGAGGGTTGTGTGTTTGGAGGAGGTTACGGAGTGGGGACGGGTGTGGGGCTGGAGGAGCTTAAAGAGATAGGGAGGGTTGTAGGGGCTGGAGGAGGTTACAGAGATAGGGAGGGTTGTAGGGGCTGGAGGAGGTTACAGAGATAGGGAGGGTTGTAGGGGCTGGAGGAGGTTACAGAGATAGGGAGTGTTGTAGGGGCTGGAGGAGGTTACAGAGATAGGGAGGGTTTTAGGGGCTGGAGGAGGTTACAGAGATAGGGAGGGTTTTAGGGTCTGGAGGAGGTTACAGAGATAGGGAGGGTTGTAGGGGCTGGAGGAGGTTACAGAGATAGGGAGGGAGTGTAGGGTTTGGAGGAGGTTACAGAGATAGGGAGGGTTGTAGGGGCTGGACGAGGTTACGGAGTAGGGTGGGTTGTAGGGGCTGGCGGAGGATACATAGAAACGGAGGAGTGAATGGTCTGGAGAAGGTTGCAGAGATAGGGAGGGGTGGAGGGGCTGCAGGAGGTTACAGAGATAGGTTGGGTTGTTGGGGCTGGAGGAGGTCACAGAGATAGGGAGGGTTGTAGGGTCTGGAGGAGTTTACAGAGATAGGGAGGGTTGTAGGGTCTTGTGGAGGTTATAGAGATAGGGTTGTGGAGGCTGGAGGATGTTACAGAGATAGGGAGGCGTGTAGGGGCTGGAGAAGTTTGCAGAGATAGTAAGGGGTGTATGTGCTGGAGGAGGTTACAGAGATAGGGAGGGGTGTAGGGGCTGGAGAAGGTTGCAGAGATAGGGTGGGGTGTATGTGCTGGTGGAGGTTACAGAGATAGGGAGGGTTTGAGGGGCTGGAGGAGGTTACGGAGTTGGGTGGGTTGTAGGGGCTGGAGGAGGTTACAGAGATAGGGAGGGTTGTAGGGGCTGGAGGAGGTTACAGAGTTAGGGTGGGGTGTAGGGGCTGGAGGAGGTTACAGAGATAGGGAGGAGTGTAGGGGCTGGAGGAGGTTACAGAGATAGGGAGGGTTGTAGGGCTGGAGGATGTCACAGAGATAGGGAGGGTTGTAGGGACTGGAGGAGTTTACATGGATAGGGAGGGTTGTAGCAGCTGGAGGAGGTTACAGAGATAGGGAGGGTTGTAGGGGCTGGAGGAGGTTACAGAGATAGGGAGGGGTGTCGGGGCTGGAGGAGGTTACAGAGATAGGGAGGGTTGGAGGGGCTGGAGGAGGTTACAGAGATAGGGAGGGGTGTAGGGGCTGGAGGAGGTTACAGAGATAGGGAGGGTTGTTGGGGCTGGAGGAGGTTACAGAGATAGGGAGGGTTGTAGGGGCTGGAGGAGGTTACAGAGATAGGGAGGGTTTTAGGGGTTGGAGGAGGTTACAGAGATAGGGAGGGTTGTAGGGGCTGGAGGAGGTTACAGAGATAGGGAGGGAGTGTAGGGTCTGGAGGAGGTTACAGAGATAGGGAGGGTTGTAGGGGCTGGACGAGGTTACGGAGTTGGGTGGGTTGTAGGGGCTGGAGGAGGATACATAGAAACGGAGGAGTGAATGGTCTGGAGAAGGTTGCAGAGATAGGGAGGGTGTAGGGGCTGGAGGAGGTTACATAGATAGGTTGGGTTGTTGGGGCTGGAGGATGTCACAGTGATAGGGAGGGTTGTGTGTTTGGAGGAGGTTACGGAGTGGGGAGAGGTGTGGGGCTAGAGGAGCTTAAAGAGATAGGCAGGGTTGTAGGGGCTGGTGGAGGTTACAGAGTTAGGAAGGTTTGTAGGGTCTGGAGGAGGTTACAGAGATAGGGAGGGTTGTAGGGTCTGGAGGAGGTTACAGAGATAGGGAGGTGTGTAGGGGCTGGAGGAGGTTACAGACATGGGGAGTGGTGTAGGGGCTGGAGGAGGTTACAGAGATAGGGAGGGTTGTTGGTGCTGGATGAGGTTACAGAGATAGGGAGGGTTGTGTTTTTGGAGGAGGTTACGGAATGGGGAGGGGTGTGGGGCTGGAGGAGCTTAAAGAGATAGGGAGGGGTGTAGCACCTGGAGGATGTTACAGAGATAGGGAGAGTAGTAGCGGCTGGAGGAGGTTACAGAGGTAGGGAGGGTTTTAGTGGCTGGAGGAGGTTACAGTGATAGGGAGGGTTGTAGAGGCTGGAGGAGGTTACAGAGATTGAGTGCGGTGTAGGGGGCTGGAGGAGGTTACAGAGATAGGGAGGATTTTAGGGACTGGAGGAGGTTACAGAGATAGGTTGGGTTGTTGGGGCTGGAGGAGGTTACAGGGATAGGGAGGTTTGTAGGGTCTGGAGGAGGTTACAGAGATAGGGAGGGGTGTAGGGGGCTGGAGGAGGTTTCAGAGATAGGGAGGTTTGTAGGGTCTGGAGGAGGTTCCAGAGATAGGGAGGGGTGCAGGGGCTGGAGGAGGTTACAGAGATAGGGAGGTTTGTAGGGTCTGGAGGAGGTTATAGAGATAGGGTTGTGGTGGCTCGAGGAGGTTTCAGAGATAGGGAGGCGTGTAGGGGCCGGAAGATGTTGCGGAGATAGGGAGGGTTGTAGGGGCTGGAGGAGGTTACAGGGATAGGGAGGGTTGTAGGGGCTGGAGGAGGTTACAGAGATAGGGAGGGTTGTAGGTGCTGATGGAGGTTACAGGGATAGGGAGGGGTGTAGCGTCTGGAAGAGGTTACAGAGATAGGGAGGGTTGTAGGGGCTGGAGGAGGTTACAGAGATAGGGAGGAGTGTTGGTGCTGGAGGAGGCTACAGAGATAGGGAGGGTTTTAGGGGCTGGAGGAGGTTACATAGATAGGGAGGGGTGTAGGGGCTGGAGGAGGTTCCAGAGATAGGGAGGGGTGTAGGGGCTGGAGGAGGTTACAGAAATAGGGAGGGGTGTAAGGGCTGGAGGAGGTTTCAGAGGTAGTTAGTGTAATAGGTGCTGGAGGAGGTTACAGAGATAGGGACGGTGGTAGGGGCTGTAGGAGGTTTCAGAGGTAGTTAGTGCAATAGGGCCTGGAGGAGGTTACAGAAATAGGGGCAAGTATAGCGGCTGGAGGAGTTTGCATAAATAGGGAGGGTTGTCGGGGCTGTAGGAGATTACAGAGATATGGACGGTTGTAGGATCTGGAGGAGGTTACAGAGATAGGGAGGGGTGTAGGGGCTGGAGGAGGTTCCAGAGATAGGGAGGGGTGTAGGGGCTGGAGGAGGTTACAGAAATAGGGAGGGGTGTAAGGGCTGGAGGAGGTTTCAGAGGTAGTTAGTGTAATAGGGGCTGGAGGAGTTTACAGAGATAGGGAGGGTGGTAGGGGCTGGAGGAGGTTACAGAGATAGGGAGTGGTGTAGGGGCTGGAGAAGGTTACAGAAATAGGGAGGGGTGTAGGGGCTGGAGGAGGTTACAGAGATAGGGAGGGGTGTAGGGGCTGGAGGAGGTTCCAGAGATAGGGAGGGGTGTAGGGGCTGGAGGAGGTTACAGAAATAGGGAGGGGTGTAAGGGCTGGAGGAGGTTTCAGAGGTAGTTAGTGTAATAGGGGCTGGAGGAGTTTACAGAGATAGGGAGGGTGGTAGGGGCTGGAGGAGGTTACAGAGATAGGGACAGTTGTAGGGGCTGGAGGAGGTTACAGAGATAGGGAGGGGTGTAGGGGATGGGGGAGGTTACAGAGATAGGGAGCGTTGTAGAGTCTGGAGGAGGTTACAGAGATAGGGAGGGGTGTAGGGGCTGGAGGAGGTTACAGAGATAGGGAGGGGTGTAGGGGCTGGATGTGGTTACAGAGATAGGGAGGGGTGTAGGGCTGGAGGAGGTTACAGAGATTGGGAGGTGTGTAGGGGCTGGAGGAGGTTACAGAGATAGGGAGCGGTGTAAGGGTTGGAGAAGGTTACAGAGATATGGAGGGTTGTAGGGGCTGGAGGAGGTTACAGAGATAGTGAGGGGTGTAGGGGCTGGAGGAGGTTACAGAGATAAGGAGGGGTGTAGGGGCTGGAGGATGTTACAGAGATGGGGTGTAGGGGCTGGAGGAGGTTACAGAGATAGGGGTGTAAGGGCTGGAGGAGGTTACAGAGATAGGGAGGGGTGTAGGGGCTGGAGGAGATTACAGAGATAGGGAGGGGTGTAGAGGCTGGAGGAGGTTACAGAGATAAGGAGGGGTGTTGGGGCTGGAGGAGGTTACGGAGATAGGGAGGGGTGTAGAGGCTGGAGGAGGTTACAGAGATAAGGAGGGGTGTAGGGGCTGGAGGAGGTTACAGAGATAGGGAGGGGTGTAGAGGCTGGAGGAGGTTACAGAGATAGGGAAGGGCTGGAGGAGGTTACAGAGATAGGGAGGGGTGTAGGGGCTGGAGGAGGTTACAGAGATAGGGAGGGGTGTAGGGGCTGGAGGAGGTTACAGAGATAGGGAGGGGCTGGCGGGGGTTACAGAGATAGGGAGGGATGTAGGGGCTGGAGGAGGATACATAGAAACGGAGGAGTGAATGGTCTGGAGAAGGTTGCAGAGATAGGGAGGGTGTAGGGGCTGGAGGAGGTTACATAGATAGGTTGGGTTGTTGGGGCTGGAGGATGTCACAGTGATAGGGAGGGTTGTGTGTTTGGAGGAGGTTACGGAGTGGGGAGAGGTGTGGGGCTAGAGGAGCTTCAAGAGATAGGCAGGGTTGTAGGGGCTGGTGGAGGTTACAGAGTTAGGAAGGTTTGTAGGGTCTGGAGGAGGTTACAGAGATAGGGAGGGTTGTAGGGTCTGGAGGAGGTTACAGAGATAGGGAGGTGTGTAGGGGCTGGAGGAGGTTACAGACATGGGGAGTGGTGTAGGGGCTGGAGGAGGTTACAGAGATAGGGAGGGTTGTTGGTGCTGGATGAGGTTACAGAGATAGGGAGGGTTGTGTTTTTGGAGGAGGTTACGGAATGGGGAGGGGTGTGGGGCTGGAGGAGCTTAAAGAGATAGGGAGGGGTGTAGCACCTGGAGGATGTTACAGAGATAGGGAGAGTAGTAGCGGCTGGAGGAGGTTACAGAGGTAGGGAGGGTTTTAGTGGCTGGAGGAGGTTACAGTGATAGGGAGGGTTGTAGAGGCTGGAGGAGGTTACAGAGATTGAGTGCGGTGTAGGGGGCTGGAGGAGGTTACAGAGATAGGGAGGATTTTAGGGACTGGAGGAGGTTACAGAGATAGGTTGGGTTGTTGGGGCTGGAGGAGGTTACAGGGATAGGGAGGTTTGTAGGGTCTGGAGGAGGTTACAGAGATAGGGAGGGGTGTAGGGGGCTGGAGGAGGTTTCAGAGATAGGGAGGTTTGTAGGGTCTGGAGGAGGTTCCAGAGATAGGGAGGGGTGCAGGGGCTGGAGGAGGTTACAGAGATAGGGAGGTTTGTAGGGTCTGGAGGAGGTTATAGAGATAGGGTTGTGGTGGCTCGAGGAGGTTTCAGAGATAGGGAGGCGTGTAGGGGCCGGAAGATGTTGCGGAGATAGGGAGGGTTGTAGGGGCTGGAGGAGGTTACAGGGATAGGGAGGGTTGTAGGGGCTGGAGGAGGTTACAGAGATAGAGAGGGTTGTAGGTGCTGATGGAGGTTACAGGGATAGGGAGGGGTGTAGCGTCTGGAAGAGGTTACAGAGATAGGGAGGGTTGTAGGGGCTGGAGGAGGTTACAGAGATAGGGAGGAGTGTTGGTGCTGGAGGAGGCTACAGAGATAGGGAGGGTTTTAGGGGCTGGAGGAGGTTACATAGATAGGGAGGGGTGTAGGGGCTGGAGGAGGTTCCAGAGATAGGGAGGGGTGTAGGGGCTGGAGGAGGTTACAGAAATAGGGAGGGGTGTAAGGGCTGGAGGAGGTTTCAGAGGTAGTTAGTGTAATAGGTGCTGGAGGAGGTTACAGAGATAGGGACGGTGGTAGGGGCTGTAGGAGGTTTCAGAGGTAGTTAGTGCAATAGGGCCTGGAGGAGGTTACAGAAATAGGGGCAAGTATAGCGGCTGGAGGAGTTTGCATAAATAGGGAGGGTTGTCGGGGCTGTAGGAGATTACAGAGATATGGACGGTTGTAGGATCTGGAGGAGGTTACAGAGATAGGGAGGGGTGTAGGGGCTGGAGGAGGTTCCAGAGATAGGGAGGGGTGTAGGGGCTGGAGGAGGTTACAGAAATAGGGAGGGGTGTAAGGGCTGGAGGAGGTTTCAGAGGTAGTTAGTGTAATAGGGGCTGGAGGAGTTTACAGAGATAGGGAGGGTGGTAGGGGCTGGAGGAGGTTACAGAGATAGGGAGTGGTGTAGGGGCTGGAGAAGGTTACAGAAATAGGGAGGGGTGTAGGGGCTGGAGGAGGTTACAGAGATAGGGAGGGGTGTAGGGGCTGGAGGAGGTTCCAGAGATAGGGAGGGGTGTAGGGGCTGGAGGAGGTTACAGAAATAGGGAGGGGTGTAAGGGCTGGAGGAGGTTTCAGAGGTAGTTAGTGTAATAGGGGCTGGAGGAGTTTACAGAGATAGGGAGGGTGGTAGGGGCTGGAGGAGGTTACAGAGATAGGGACAGTTGTAGGGGCTGGAGGAGGTTACAGAGATAGGGAGGGGTGTAGGGGATGGGGGAGGTTACAGAGATAGGGAGCGTTGTAGAGTCTGGAGGAGGTTACAGAGATAGGGAGGGGTGTAGGGGCTGGAGGAGGTTACAGAGATAGGGAGGGGTGTAGGGGCTGGATGTGGTTACAGAGATAGGGAGGGGTGTAGGGCTGGAGGAGGTTACAGAGATTGGGAGGTGTGTAGGGGCTGGAGGAGGTTACAGAGATAGGGAGGGGTGTAAGGGTTGGAGAAGGTTACAGAGATAGGGAGGGTTGTAGGGGCTGGAGGAGGTTACAGAGATAGTGAGGGGTGTAGGGGCTGGAGGAGGTTACAGAGATAAGGAGGGGTGTAGGGGCTGGAGGACGTTACAGAGATGGGGTGTAGGGGCTGGAGGAGGTTACAGAGATAGGGGTGTAAGGGCTGGAGGAGGTTACAGAGATAGGGAGGGGTGTAGGGGCTGGAGGAGATTACAGAGATAGGGAGGGGTGTAGAGGCTGGAGGAGGTTACAGAGATAAGGAGGGGTGTAGGGGCTGGAGGAGGTTACGGAGATAGGGAGGGGTGTAGAGGCTGGAGGAGGTTACAGAGATAAGGAGGGGTGTAGGGGCTGGAGGAGGTTACAGAGATAGGGAGGGGTGTAGAGGCTGGAGGAGGTTACAGAGATAGGGAGGGGCTGGAGGAGGTTACAGAGATAGGGAGGGGTGTAGGGGCTGGAGGAGGTTACAGAGATAGGGAGGGGTGTAGGGGCTGGAGGAGGTTACAGAGATAGGGAGGGGCTGGAAGGGGTTACAGAGATAGGGAGGGATGTAGGGGCTGGAGGAGGTTACAGAGATAGGGAGGGTTGCAGGGGCTGGAGGAGGTTACAGAGATAGGGAGGGTTGTAGGGGCTGGAGGAGGTTACAGAGATAGGGGTGTAGGGACTGGAGGAGGTTACAGAGATAGGGAGGGGCTGGAAGGGGTTACAGAGATAGGGAGGGATGTAGGGGCTGGAGGAGGTTACAGAGATAGGGAGGGTTGCAGGGGCTGGAGGAGGTTACAGAGATAGGGAGGGTTGTAGGGGCTGGAGGAGGTTACAGAGATAGGGGTGTAGGGACTGGAGGAGGTTACAGAGATAGGGAGGGGTGTAGGGGCTGGAGGAGGTTACAGAGATAGAGAGGGTGTAGGGGCTGGAGGTGTTTACAGAGATAGGGAGGGTTGTAGGTCTGGAGGAGGTTACAGAGATAGGGAGGGTTGTAGCGTCTGGAGGAGGTTACAGAGATAGGGAGGGGTGTAGGGTCTGGAGGAGGTTACAGTGATAGGGAGGGGTGTAGGGGCTACAGGAGGTTACAGAGATAGGGAGGGTATTAGGGGCTGGAGGAGGTTACAGTGATAGGGAGAGCAATTCGGGCTGGTGAACAGTTACAGAGATAGGGATGGTTGTAGGCGCTGGAGGTGTTTACAGAGATAGGGAAGGGTGTAAGGGCTGGAGGAGGTTACAGAGCTAGGGAAGTTTGAAGGGGCCGGAGGACGTTATAGAGATAGTGAGGGGTGTAGGGCCTGGAGGAGGTTACAGGGATAGGGAGGGGTGTTGGGACTGGAGGAGGTTACAGAGTTAGGGACGGTAATAGAGGCTGGTGGAGGATTACAGAGATAGGGAGGGTTTTAGGGGCTGGAGGATGTTACAAAGTTAGTGAGGGTTGTAGGGGCTGGAGGATGTTACAGAGATAGGGAGGGCTGGAGGAGTTTTCAGAGAGGGATGTAGGGGCTGGAGGAGGTTACAGAGATAGGGAGGGTTGTAGCGTCTGGAGGAGGTTACAGGAATAAGGAAGGGTGTAGGGGCTGGAGGAGGTCACAGAGATCAGGAGGGGTGTAAGGGCTGGAGGAGGTCACAGAGATCAGGAGGAGTGTAGGGGCTGGAGGAGGTTACAGAGATAGGGTTTTAGGGGCTGGAGGAGGTTACAGAGATAGGGTTTTAGGGGCTGGAGGAGGTTACAGAGATAGGGTGGGTTTTAGGGGCTGGAGGAGGTTACAGAGATAGGAAGGGGTGTAGGGACTGGAGGAGGTTACAGAGATAGCGACGGTTTTCTGGTCTGGGGGAGGTTACAGAGATAGGGAGGGAGTGTAGGGGCTGGAGGAGGTTACAGAGATAGGGAGGGGTGTAGGGGCTGGAGGAGGTTACAGAGATAGGGAGGGGTGTAGGGACTGCAGGAGGTTACAGAGATAGGGAGGGTTGTTGGGGCTGGAGGAGGTCACAGAGATAGGGAGGGTTGTGTGTTTGGAGGAGGTTACGGAGTGGGGACGGGTGTGGGGCTGGAGGAGCTTAAAGAGATAGGGAGGGTTGTAGGGGCTGGAGGAGGTTACAGAGATAGGGAGGGTTGTAGGGGCTGGAGGAGGTTACAGAGATAGGGAGGGTTGTAGGGGCTGGAGGAGGTTACAGAGATAGGGAGGGTTGTAGGGGCTGGAGGAGGTTACAGAGATAGGGAGGGTTTTAGGGGCTGGAGGAGGTTACAGAGATAGGGAGGGTTTTAGGGTCTGGAGGAGGTTACAGAGATAGGGAGGGTTGTAGGGGCTGGAGGAGGTTACAGAGATAGGGAGGGAGTGTAGGGTTTGGAGGAGGTTACAGAGATAGGGAGGGTTGTAGGGGCTGGACGAGGTTACGGAGTTGGGTGGGTTGTAGGGGCTGGAGGAGGATACATAGAAACGGAGGAGTGAATGGTCTGGAGAAGGTTGCAGAGATAGGGAGGGGTGGAGGAGCTGCAGGAGGTTACAGAGATAGGTTGGGTTGTTGGGGCTGGAGGAGGTCACAGAGATAGGGAGGGTTGTAGGGTCTGGAGGAGTTTACAGAGATAGGGAGGGTTGTAGGGTCTTGTGGAGGTTATAGAGATAGGGTTGTGGAGGCTGGAGGAGGTTACAGAGATAGGGAGGCGTGTAGGGGCTGGAGAAGTTTGCAGAGATAGTAAGGGGTGTATGTGCTGGAGGAGGTTACAGAGATAGGGAGGGGTGTAGGGGCTGGAGAAGGTTGCAGAGATAGGGTGGGGTGTATGTGCTGGTGGAGGTTACAGAGATAGGGAGGGTTTGAGGGGCTGGAGGAGGTTACGGAGTTGGGTGGGTTGTAGGGGCTGGAGGAGGTTACAGAGATAGGGAGGGTTGTAGGGGCTGGAGGAGGTTACAGAGTTAGGGTGGGGTGTAGGGGCTGGAGGAGGTTACAGAGATAGGGAGAGTTGAAGGGCTGGAGGAGGTTACAGAGATAGGGAGGAGTGTAGGGGCTGGAGGAGGTTACAGAGATAGGGAGGGTTGTAGGGCTGGAGGATGTCACAGAGATAGGGAGGGTTGTAGGGACTGGAGGAGTTTACATGGATAGGGAGGGTTGTAGCAGCTGGAGGAGGTTACAGAGATAGGGAGGGTTGTAGGGGCTGGAGGAGGTTACAGAGATAGGGAGGGGTGTCGGGGCTGGAGGAGGTTACAGAGATAGGGAGGGTTGTGTGTTTGGAGGAGGTTACGGAGTGGGGAGAGGTGTGGGGCTAGAGGAGCTTAAAGAGATAGGGCGGGTTGGAGGGGCTGGAGGAGGTTACAGAGATAGGGAGGGGTGTAGGGGCTGGAGGAGGTTACAGAGATAGGGAGGGTTGTAGTGGCTGGAGGAGGTTACAGAGATAGGGAGGGTTTTAGGGGTTGGAGGAGGTTACAGAGATAGGGAGGGTTGTAGGGGCTGGAGGAGGTTACAGAGATAGGGAGGGTTGTAGGGGCTGGACGAGGTTACGGAGTTGGGTGGGTTGTAGGGACTGGAGGAGGATACATAGAAACGGAGGAGTGAATGGTCTGGAGAAGGTTGCAGAGATAGGGAGGGTGTAGGGGCTGGAGGAGGTTACATAGATAGGTTGGGTTGTTGGGGCTGGAGGAGGTCACAGTGATAGGGAGGGTTGTGTGTTTGGAGGAGGTTACGGAGTGGGGAGAGGTGTGGGGCTAGAGGAGCTTAAAGAGATAGGCAGGGTTGTAGGGGCTGGTGGAGGTTACAGAGTTAGGAAGGGTTGTAGGGTCTGGAGGAGGTTACAGAGATAGGGAGGGTTGTAGGGTCTGGAGGAGGTTACAGAGATAGGGAGGTGTGTAGGGGCTGGAGGAGGTTACAGACATGGGGAGTGGTGTAGGGGCTGGAGGAGGTTACAGAGATAGGGAGGGTTGTTGGTGCTGGATGAGGTTACAGAGATAGGGAGGGTTGTGTGTTTGGAGGAGGTTACGGAATGGGGAGGGGTGTGGGGCTGGAGGAGCTTAAAGAGATAGGGAGGGGTGTAGCACCTGGAGGATGTTACAGAGATAGGGAGAGTAGTAGCGGCTGGAGGAGGTTACAGAGGTAGGGAGTGTTTTAGTGGCTGGAGGAGGTTACAGTGATAGGGAGGGTTGTAGAGGCTGGAGGAGGTTACAGAGATTGAGTGCGGTGTAGGGGGCTGGAGGAGGTTACAGAGATAGGGAGGATTTTAGGGACTGGAGGAGGTTACAGAGATAGGTTGGGTTTTTGGGGCTGGAGGAGGTTACAGGGATAGGGAGGTTTGTAGGGTCTGGAGGAGGTTACAGAGATAAGGAGGGGTGTAGGGGGCTGGAGGAGGTTTCAGAGATAGGGAGGTTTGTAGGGTCTGGAGGAGGTTACAGAGATAGGGAGGGGTGCAGGGGCTGGAGGAGGTTACAGAGATAGGGAGGTTTGTAGGGTCTGGAGGAGGTTATAGAGATAGGGTTGTGGTGGCTCGAGGAGGTTTCAGAGATAGGGAGGCGTGTAGGGGCCGGAAGATGTTGCGGAGATAGGGAGGGTTGTAGGGGCTGGAGGAGGTTACAGGGATAGGGAGGGTTGTAGGGGCTGGAGGAGGTTACAGAGATAGGGAGTGTTGTAGGTGCTGATGGAGGTTACAGGGTTAGGGAGGGGTGTAGCGTCTGGAAGAGGTTACAGAGATAGGGAGGGTTGTAGGGGCTGGAGGAGGTTACAGAGATAGGGAGGAGTGTTGGTGCTGGAGGAGGCTACAGAGATAGGGAGGGTTTTAGGGGCTGGAGGGGGTTACATAGATATGGAGGGTTTGTAGAGCCTGGAGGAGGTTACAGAGATAGGGAGGAGTGTAGGTGCTGGAGGAGGCTACAGGGATAGGGAGGGTTGTAGGGGCTGTAGGTTGTTACAGAGATAGGGAGGGTTGTAGGTTCTGGAGGAGGTTATATAGATAGGTGGTGTAATAGGGGCTGGAGGAGGTTACAGAGATAGAGAGGGGTGTAGTGTCTGGAGGAAGTTACAGAGATAGGTAGGTTGTAGGGGGGCTGGAGGAGGTTTCAGAGATAGGGAGGGTTGTAGGGGATGGAGGAGGTTACAGAGATAGGGAGGGGTGTAGGGGCTGGAGGAGGTTACAGAGATAGGGAGGGATGTAGGAGCGGGAGGAGGTTACAGAGATAGGGAGGGGTGTAGGGGCTGGAGGAGGTTACAGAGATAGGGAGGGGTGTAGCAGCTGGAGGAGGTTACAGAGATAGGGATGTTGTAGCGGGCTGGAGGAGGTTACAGAGATAGGGAGGGGTGTAGGGGCTGGAGGAGGATACAGAGATAGGGAGGGGTGTAGGGTCTGGAGGAGGTTACAGAGATAGCAAGGTTGTAGGGGGCTGGAGGATGTTTCAGAGATAGGGAGGGGTGTAGGGGCTGGAGGAGGTTACAGGGGATAGGGAGGGTTGTAGGAACTGGAGGAGGTTATGGTGATAGGGAGGGTTGTAGGGGCTGGTGGAGGTTACAGAGATAGATTTGCAGGGACTGGAGGAGGTTACAGAGTTAGGTTGGGTTGTAGGGGCTGGAGGAGCTTACAGAGGTAGGGAGGGGTGTAGTTACTGTGGGAGGTTACAGAGATAGGGAGGGGTGTAGGTTCTGGAGGAGGTTACAGAGATAGGGAGGTTGTAGGGGGCTGGAGGATGTTTCAGAGATAGGGAGGGGTGTAGGGGCTGGAGGAGGTTACAGGGGATAGGGAGGGGTGTAGTTGCTGGAGGAGGTTACAGAGATAGGGAGGGTTGTATGGGCTGGAGGAGGTTACAGAGATAGGTTGGGTTGTTGGGGCTGGAGGAGGTTACTGAGGTAGGGAGGGTTGTGGGTTTGGAGGAGGTTACGGAGTTAGAGAGTGTTGTGGGGCTGGAGGAGGTTCAAGAGATAGGGAGGGTTGTAGGTTCTGGAGGAGGTTATAGAGATTGGTGGTGTAATAGGGCTGGAGTAGGTTACAGAGATAGGGTTGTGGAGGCTCGAGGAGGTTACAGAGATAGGGAGGTGTGTAGGGGCTGGAGGATGTTGCGGATATAGGGTGGGTTGTTGGGGCTGGAGGAGGTTATAGAGATAGGGAGGCGTGTAGGGGCTGGAGGAGATTACAGAGATAGGGAGGTTGTAGGGGGCTGGAGGAGGTTTCAGAGATAGGGAGGGGTGTAGGGGCTGGAGGAGGTTATAGCGATAGGGAGGGGTGTAGGGTCTGGAGGAGGTTACAGAGATAGTAGGTTGTAGGGGGCTGGAGGAGGTTTCAGAGATCGGGAGGGTAATAGGGTCTGGAGGATTTTAGAGATATAGGGAGGGTGGTATGGTCTGGTGGAGGGTTACAGAGATAGGGTTGTAGAGGCAGGAGGTGGTTACAGAGTTGTGAGGGTTGTAGCGGCTGTAGGAGTTTACAGAGATAGGGAGGTTTGTAGGAGCTGGCGGTGGTTTCAGAGATAGACTTGTAGAGACTGGAGGAGGTTAGAGAGATAGGGAGGGGTGCAGGGGCTGGAGGAGGTTACAGAGATATGGAGGGTTGTAGAGCCTGGAGGAGGTTACAGAGATAGGGAGGGTTGTAGGTGCTGGAGGAGGTTACAGAGATAGGGAGGGGTGTAGGGGCTGGAGGAGGTTACAGAGATAGGGAGTGGTGTAGGGGCTGGAGGAGGTTACAGAGATAGGGAGGGGTGTAGGGGCTGGAGGAGGTTACAGAGATAGGGAGGGCTGTAGGGGCTGGAGGAGGTTACAGAGATAGGGAGTGGTGTAGGGGCTGGAGGAGGTTACCGAGATAGGGAGGGGTGTAAGGGCTGGAGGAGGTTACAGAGATAGGGAGGGGTGTAGGGGCTGGAGGAGGTTACAGAGATAGGGAGGGCTGTAGGGGCTGGAGGAGGTTACAGAGATAGGGAGTGGTGTAGGGGCTGGAGGAGGTTACGGAATGGGGAGGGGTGTGGGGCTGGAGGAGCTTAAAGAGATAGGGAGGGGTGTAGCACCTGGAGGATGTTACAGAGATAGGGAGAGTAGTAGCGGCTGGAGGAGGTTACAGAGGTAGGGAGGGTTTTAGTGGCTGGAGGAGGTTACAGTGATAGGGAGGGTTGTAGAGGCTGGAGGAGGTTACAGAGATTGAGTGCGGTGTAGGGGCTGGAGGAGGTTACAGAGATAGGTTGGGTTGTTGGGGCTGGAGGAGGTTACAGGGATAGGTAGGTTTGTAGGGTCTGGAGGAGGTTACAGAGATAGGGAGGGGTGTAGGGGGCTGGAGGAGGTTTCAGAGATAGGGAGGTTTGTAGGGTCTGGAGGAGGTTCCAGAGATAGGGAGGGGTGCAGGGGCTGGAGGAGGTTACAGAGATAGGGAGGTTTGTAGGGTCTGGAGGAGGTTATAGTGATAGGGTTGTGGTGGCTCGAGGAGGTTTCAGAGATAGGGAGGCGTGTAGGGGCCGGAAGATGTTGCGGAGATAGGGAGGGTTGTAGGGGCTGGAGGAGGTTACAGGGATAGGGAGGGTTGTAGGGGCTGGAGGAGGTTACAGAGATAGGGAGGGTTGTAGGTGCTGATGGAGGTTACAGGGATAGGGAGGGGTGTAGGTTCTGGAAGAGGTTACAGAGATAGGGAGGGTTGTAGGGGCTGGAGGAGGTTACAGAGATAGGGAGGAGTGTTGGTGCTGGAGGAGGCTACAGAGATAGGGAGGGTTTTAGGGGCTGGAGGAGGTTACATAGATATGGAGGGTTTGTAGAGCCTGGAGGAGGTTACAGAGATAGGGAGGAGTGTAGGTGCTGGAGGAGGCTACAGGGATAGGGAGGGTTGTAGGGGCTGTAGGATGTTACAGAGATAGGGAGGGTTGTAGGTTCTGGAGGAGGTTATATAGATAGGTGGTGTAATAGGGGCTGGAGGAGGTTACAGAGATAGAGAGGGGTGTAGTGTCTGGA
Source organism: Isurus oxyrinchus (assembly GCA_026770705.1). Classification (NCBI taxonomy): domain Eukaryota; kingdom Metazoa; phylum Chordata; class Chondrichthyes; order Lamniformes; family Lamnidae; genus Isurus; species Isurus oxyrinchus. The sequence continues at coordinate 25,280 of JANJGN010001997.1, forward strand.
GGAAGTTACAGAGATAGGTAGGTTGTAGGGGGGCTGGAGGAGGTTTCAGAGATAGGGAGGGTTGTAGGGGATGGAGGAGGTTACAGAGATAGGGAGGGGTGTAGGGGCTGGAGGAGGTTACAGAGATAGGGAGGGATGTAGGAGCGGGAAGAGGTTACAGAGATAGGGAGGGGTGTAGGGGCTGGAGGAGGTTACAGAGATAGGGAGGGGTGTAGCAGCTGGAGGAGGTTACAGAGATAGGGATGTTGTAGCGGGCTGGAGGAGGTTACAGAGATAGGGAGGGGTGTAGGGGCTGGAGGAGGATACAGAGATAGGGAGGGGTGTAGGGTCTGGAGGAGGTTACAGAGATAGCGAGGTTATAGGGGGCTGGAGGATGTTTCAGAGATAGGGAGGGTTGTAGGGGCTGGAGGAGGTTACAGGGGATAGGGAGGGTTGTAGGAACTGGAGGAGGTTACGGTGATAGGGAGGGTTGTAGGGGCTGGTGGAGGTTACAGAGATAGATTTGCAGGGACTGGAGGAGGTTACAGAGTTAGGTTGGGTTGTAGGGGCTGGAGGAGCTTACAGAGGTAGGGAGGGGTGTAGTTACTGTGGGAGGTTACAGAGATAGGGAGGGGTGTAGGTTCTGGAGGAGGTTACAGAGATAGGGAGGTTGTAGGGGGCTGGAGTATGTTTCAGAGATAGGGAGGGGTGTAGGGGCTGGAGGAGGTTACAGGGGATAGGGAGGGGTGTAGTTGCTGGAGGAGGTTACAGAGATAGGGAGGTTTGTATGGGCTGGAGGAGGTTACAGAGATAGGTTGGGTTGTTGGGGCTGGAGGAGGTTACTGAGGTAGGGAGGGTTGTGGGTTTGGAGGAGGTTACGGAGTTAGAGAGTGTTGTGGGGCTGGAGGATGTTCAAGAGATAGGGAGGGTTGTAGGTTCTGGAGGAGGTTATAGAGATTGGTGGTGTAATAGGGCTGGAGTAGGTTACAGAGATAGGGTTGTGGAGGCTCGAGGAGGTTACAGAGATAGGGAGGTGTGTAGGGGCTGGAGGATGTTGCGGATATAGGGTGGGTTGTTGGGGCTGGAGGAGGTTATAGAGATAGGGAGGCGTGTAGGGGCTGGAGGAGATTACAGAGATAGGGAGGTTGTAGGGGGCTGGAGGAGGTTTCAGAGATAGGGAGGGGTGTAGGGGCTGGAGGAGGTTATAGCGATAGGGAGGGGTGTAGGGTCTGGAGGAGGTTACAGAGATAGTAGGTTGTAGGGGGCTGGAGGAGGTTTCAGAGATCGGGAGGGTAATAGGGTCTGGAGGATTTTAGAGATATAGGGAGGGTGGTATGGTCTGGTGGAGGGTTACAGAGATAGGGTTGTAGAGGCAGGAGGTGGTTACAGAGTTGCGAGGGTTGTAGCGGCCGTAGGAGTTTACAGAGATAGGGAGGTTTGTAGGAGCTGGCGGTGGTTTCAGAGATAGACTTGTAGAGACTGGAGGAGGTTAGAGAGATAGGGAGGGGTGCAGGGGCTGGAGGAGGTTACAGAGATATGGAGGGTTGTAGAGCCTGGAGGAGGTTACAGAGATAGGGAGGGTTGTAGGTGCTGGAGGAGGTTACAGAGATAGGGAGGGGTGTAGGGGCTGGAGGAGGTTACAGAGATAGGGAGTGGTGTAGGGGCTGGAGGAGGTTACAGAGATAGGGAGGGGTGTAGGGGCTGGAGGAGGTTACAGAGATAGGGAGGGCTGTAGGGGCTGGAGGAGGTTACAGAGATAGGGAGTGGTGTAGGGGCTGGAGGAGGTTACCGAGATAGGGAGGGGTGTAAGGGCTGGAGGAGGTTACAGAGATAGGGAGGGGTGTAGGGGCTGGAGGAGGTTACAGAGATAGGGAGGGCTGTAGGGGCTGGAGGAGGTTACAGAGATAGGGAGTGGTGTAGGGGCTGGAGGAGGTTACGGAATGGGGAGGGGTGTGGGGCTGGAGGAGCTTAAAGAGATAGGGAGGGGTGTAGCACCTGGAGGATGTTACAGAGATAGGGAGAATAGTAGCGGCTGGAGGAGGTTACAGAGGTAGGGAGGGCTTTAGTGGCTGGAGGAGGTTACAGTGATAGGGAGGGTTGTAGAGGCTGGAGGAGGTTACAGAGATTGAGTGCCGTGTAGGGACTGGAGGAGGTTACAGAGATAGGGAGGATTTTAGGGACTGGAGGAGGTTACAGAGATAGGTTGGGTAGTTGGGGCTGGAGGAGGTTACAGGGATAGGGAGGTTTGTAGGGTCTGGAGGAGGTTACAGAGATAGGGAGGGGTGTAGGGGGCTGGAGGAGGTTTCAGAGATAGGGAGGTTTGTAGGGTCTGGAGGAGGTTACAGAGATAGGAGGGGTGCAGGGGCTGGAGGAGGTTACAGAGATAGGGAGGTTTGTAGGGTCTGGAGGAGGTTATAGAGATAGGGTTGTGGTGGCTCGAGGAGGTTTCAGAGATAGGGAGGCGTGTAGGGGCCGGAAGATGTTGCGGAGATAGGGAGGGTTGTAGGGGCTGGAGGAGGTTACAGGGATAGGGAGGGTTGTAGGGGCTGGAGGAGGTTACAGAGATAGGGAGTGTTGTAGGTGCTGATGGAGGTTACAGGGATAGGGAGGGGTGTAGCGTCTGGAAGAGGTTACAGAGATAGGGAGGGTTGTAGGGGCTGGAGGAGGTTACAGAGATAGGGAGGAGTGTTGGTGCTGGAGGAGGCTACAGAGATAGGGAGGGTTTTAGGGGCTGGAGGAGGTTACATAGATATGGAGGGTTTGTAGAGCCTGGAGGAGGTTACAGAGATAGGGAGGAGTGTAGGTGCTGGAGGAGGCTACAGGGATAGGGAGGGTTGTAGGGGCTGTAGGATGTTACAGAGATAGGGAGGGTTGTAGGTTCTGGAGGAGGTTATATAGATAGGTGGTGTAATAGGGGCTGGAGGAGGTTACAGAGATAGAGAGGGGTGTAGTGTCTGGAGGAAGTTACAGAGATAGGTAGGTTGTAGGGGGGCTGGAGGAGGTTTCAGAGATAGGGAGGGTTGTAGGGGATGGAGGAGGTTACAGAGATAGGGAGGGGTGTAGGGGCTGGAGGAGGTTACAGAGATAGGGAGGGATGTAGGAGCGGGAGGAGGTTACAGAGATAGGGATGTTGTAGCGGGCTGGAGGAGGTTACAGAGATAGGGAGGGGTGTAGGGGCTGGAGGAGGATACAGAGATAGGGAGGGGTGTAGGGTCTGGAGGAGGTTACAGAGATAGCGAGGTTGTAGGGGGCTGGAGGATGTTTCAGAGATAGGGAGGGGTGTAGGGGCTGGAGGAGGTTACAGGGGATAGGGAGGGTTGTAGGAACTGGAGGAGGTTATGGTGATAGGGAGGGTTGTAGGGGCTGGAGGAGGTTACAGAGATAGATTTGCAGGGACTGGAGGAGGTTACAGAGTTAGGTTGGGTTGTAGGGGCTGGAGGAGCTTACAGAGGTAGGGAGGGGTGTAGTTACTGTGGGAGGTTACAGAGATAGGGAGGGGTGTAGGTTCTGGAGGAGGTTACAGAGATAGGGAGGTTGTAGGGGGCTGGAGGATGTTTCAGAGATAGGGAGGGGTGTAGGGGCTGGAGGAGGTTACAGGGGATAGGGAGGGGTGTAGTTGCTGGAGGAGGTTACAGAGATAGGGAGGGTTGTATGGGCTGGAGGAGGTTACAGAGATAGGTTGGGTTGTTGGGGCTGGAGGAGGTTAGTGAGGTAGGGAGGGTTGTGGGTTTGGAGGAGGTTTCGGAGTTAGAGAGTGTTGTGGGGCTGGAGGAGGTTCAAGAGATAGGGAGGGTTGTAGGTTCTGGAGGAGGTTATAGAGATTGGTGGTGTAATAGGGCTGGAGTAGGTTACAGAGATAGGGTTGTGGAGGCTCGAGGAGGTTACAGAGATAGGGAGGTGTGTAGGGGCTGGAGGATGTTGCGGATATAGGGTGGGTTGTTGGGGCTGGAGGAGGTTATAGAGATAGGGAGGCGTGTAGGGGCTGGAGGAGATTACAGAGATAGGGAGGTTGTAGGGGGCTGGAGGAGGTTTCAGAGATAGGGAGGGGTGTAGGGGCTGGAGGAGGTTATAGCGATAGGGAGGGGTGTAGGGTCTGGAGGAGGTTACAGAGATAGTAGGTTGTAGGGGGCTGGAGGAGGTTTCAGAGATCGGGAGGGTAATAGGGTCTGGAGGATTTTAGAGATATAGGGAGGGTGGTATGGTCTGGTGGAGGGTTACAGAGATAGGGTTGTAGAGGCAGGAGGTGGTTACAGAGTTGCGAGGGTTGTAGCGGCTGTAGGAGTTTACAGAGATAGGGAGGTTTGTAGGAGCTGGCGGTGGTTTCAGAGATAGACTTGTAGGGACTGGAGGAGGTTAGAGAGATAGGGAGGGGTGCAGGGGCTGGAGGAGGTTACAGAGATATGGAGGGTTGTAGAGCCTGGAGGAGGTTACAGAGATAGGGAGGGTTGTAGGTGCTGGAGGAGGTTACAGAGATAGGGAGGGGTGTAGGGGCTGGAGGAGGTTACAGAGATAGGGAGTGGTGTAGGGGCTGGAGGAGGTTACAGAGATAGGGAGGGCTGTAGGGGCTGGAGGAGGTTACAGAGATAGGGAGGGGTGTAGGGGCTGGAGGAGGTTACAGAGATTGGGAGGGGTGTAGGGGCTGGAGGAGGTTACAGTGATAGGGAGGGCTGTAGGGGCTGGAGGAGGTTACAGAGATAGGGAGTGGTGTAGGGGCTGGAGGAGGTTACCGAGATAGGGAGGGGTGTAGGGGCTGGAGGAGGTTACAGAGATAGGGAGGGGTGTAGGGGCTGAAGGAGGTTTCAGAGGTAGTTAGTGTAATAGGGGCTGGAGGATTTTACAGAGATAGGGAGGGTGGTAGCGGCTGTAGGAGATTTTCAGAGGTAGTTAGTGTAATAGGGGCTGGAGGAGGTTACAGAAATAAGGGCAAGTATAGCGGCTGGAGGAGTTTGCAGAAATAGGGAGGGTTGTAGGGGCTGTAGGAGATTACAGAGATATGGACGGTTGTAGGATCTGGAGGGGGTTACAGAGATAGAGAGGGTTGTAGGGGCTGGAGGTTGTTACAGAGATTGGGAGGGGTTGTAACGACTGGAGGAGGTTCAGGAGGTAGCGAGGGCTGGAGGAAGTTACAGCGACAGAGAGGGTTGTAGGGACTGGAGGAGGTTACAGAGATAAGGAGGGTTGTAGGGACTGGAGGAGGTTACAGAGATAGGGAGGGTTGTAGGGTCTGGAGGAGGTTACAGAAATAGTGAGAGGTGTAGGGCCTGGTGAAGGTTACAGAGATAGGGAGGGTAATAGGGTCTGGAGGATTTTAGAGATATAGGGAGGGTGGTATGGGCTGTTGGATGGTTACAGAGATAGGGTTGTAGAGGCAGGAGGTTGTTACAGAGTTGCGAGGGTTGTAGCGGCTGTAGGATTTTACAGAGATAGGGAGGTTTGTAGGAGCTGGCTGTGGTTTCAGAGATAGACTTGTAGGGACTGGAGGAGGTTAGAGAGATAGGGAGGGGTGCAGGGGCTGGAGGAGGTTACAGAGATATGGAGGGTTGTAGAGCCTGGAGGAGGTTACAGAGATAGGGAGGGGTGTACGGGCTGGAGGAGGTTACAGAGATAGGGAGGGTTGTAGGTGCTGGAGGAGGTTACAGAGATAGGGAGGGGTGTAGGGGCTGGAGGAAGTTACAGAGATAGGGAGGGGTGTAGGGGCTGGAGGAGGTTACAGAGATAGGAAGGGGTGTAGGGGCTGGAGGAGGCTACAGAGATAGGGAGTGGTTTAGGGGCTGGAGGAGATTACACAGATAGGGAGTGGTGTAGGGGCTGGAGGAGGTTACAGAGATAGGGAGGGGTGTACGGGCTGGAGGAGGTTACAGAGATAGGGACGGTTATAGGTGCTGGAGGAGGTTACAGAGATAGGGAGGGGTGTAGGGGCTGGAGGAGGTTACAGAGATAGGGAGGAGTGTAGGGGCTGGAGGAGGTTACAGAGATAGGGAGTGGTGTAGGGGCTGGAGGAGGTTACAGAAATAGGGAGGGGTGTAGGGGCTGGAGGAGGTTACAGAGATAGGGAGGGGTGTAGGGGCTGGAGGTGGTTTCAGAGGTAGTTAGTGTAATAGGGGCTGGAGGAGTTGACAGAGATAGGGAGGGTGGTAGGGGCTGTAGGAGTTTTCAGAGGTAGTTAGTGTAATAGGGGCTGGAGGAGGTTACAGAGATAGGGAGGGTGGTAGGGGCTGTAGGAGGTTTCAGAGGTAGTTAGTGCAATAGGGGCTGGAGGGGGTTGCAGAAATAGGGGCAAGTATAGCGGCTGGAGGAGTTTGCAGAAATAGGGAGGGTTGTAGGGGCTGTAGGAGATTACAGAGATATGGAGGGTTGTAGGATCTGGAGGGGGTTACAGAGTTACAGAGGGTTGTAGGGGCTGGAGGTGGTTACAGAGATTGGGAGGTGTTGTAACGACTGGAGGAGGTTCAGGAGGTAGGGAGGGCTGGAGGAAGTTACAGCGATAGGGAGGGTTGTCGGGACTGGAGGAGGTTACAGAGATAAGGAGGGTTGTAGGGACTGGAGGAGGTTACAGAGATAAGGAGGGTTGTAGGCACTGGAGGAGGTTAGAGAGATAGGGAGGGGTGCAGGGGCTGGAGTAGGTTACAGAGATAGGGAGGGGTGTAGGGGCCGGAGGAGGTTACAGAGATAGGGAGGTTTGTAGGAGCTGGCGGTGGTTTCAGAGATAGACTTGGAGGGGCTGGAGGAGGTTACAGAGATATGTAGGGTTGTAGAGCCTGGAGGAGGTTACAGAGATAGGGAGGGGTGTAGGGGCTGGAGGAGGTTACAGAGATAGGGAGGGTTGTAGGTGCTGGAGGAGGTTACAGAGATAGGGAGGGGTGTAGGGGCTGGAGGAGGTTACAGAGATAGGGAGGGGTGTATGGGCTGGAGGAGGTTACAGAGATAGGGAGTGGTGTAGCGGCTGGAGGAGGTTACAGAGATAGGGAGGGGTGTAGGGGCTGGAGGAGGTTACAGAGATAGGGAGGGGTGTAGGGGCTGGAGGAGGTTACAGAGATAGGGAGTGGTTTAGGGGCTGGAGGAGATTACAGAGATAGGGAGGGTTGTAGGGGCTGGAGGAGGTTACAGAGATAGGGAGGGGTGTAGGGGCTGGAGGAGGTTACAGAGTTCGAGAGGGGTGTAGGGGCTGGAGGAGGTTACAGAGATAGGGAGTGGTGTAGGGGCTGGAGGAGGTTACAGAGATAGGGAGGGGTGTACGGGCTGGAGGAGGTTACAGAGATAGGGACGCTTGTAGGTGCTGGAGGAGGTTACAGAGAAACGGAAGGGTGAAGGGGTTGGAGGAGGTTACAGAGATAGGGAGTGTTGTAGGGGCTGGAGGTGGTAAAAGAGATAGAGAGGGGTGTAGGGGCTGGAGGAGCGTACAGAGATAGGGAGGGGTGTAGGGGCTGGAGGAGGTTACAGAGATAAGGAGGGGTGTAGGGGCTGGAGGAGGTTACAGAAATAGTGAGAGGTGTAGGGCCTGGAGAAGGTTACAGAGATAGGGAGTGTAATAGGGTCTGGAGGATTTTAGAGATATAGGGAGGGTGGTATGGGCTGGTGGAGGGTTACAGAGATAGGGTTGTAGAGGCAGGAGGTGGTTACAGAGTTGCGAGGGTTGTAGCGGCTGTAGGAGTTTACAGAGATAGGGAGGTTTGTAGGAGCTGGCGGTGGTTTCAGAGATAGACTTGTAGGGACTGGAGGAGGTTAGAGAAATAGGGAGGGGTGCAGGGGCTGGCGTAGGTTACAGAGATAGGGAGGGTTGTAGAGCCTGGAGGAGATTACAGAGATAGGGAGGGGTTAAGGGGCTGGAGGAGGTTACAGAGATAGGTAGGGTTGTAGGTGCTGGAGGAGTTTACAGAGATAGGGAGGGGTGTAGAGCCTGGAGGAGGTTACAGAGATAGGGAGGGGTGTAGGGGCTGGAGGAGGTTACAGAGATAGGGAGTGGTGTAGGGGCTGGAGAAGGTTACAGAAATAGGGAGGGGTGTAGGGGCTGGAGGAGGTTACAGAGATAGGGAGGGGTGTAGGGGCTGGAGGAGGTTCCAGAGATAGGGAGGGGTGTAGGGGCTGGAGGAGGTTACAGAAATAGGGAGGGGTGTAAGGGCTGGAGGAGGTTTCAGAGGTAGTTAGTGTAATAGGGGCTGGAGGAGTTTACAGAGATAGGGAGGGTGGTAGGGGCTGTAGGAGGTTTCAGAGGTAGTTATGTAATAGGTGCTGGAGGAGGTTACAGAGATAGGGACGGTAGTAGGGGCTGTAGGAGGTTTCAGAGGTAGTTAGTGCAATAGGGCCTGGAGGAGGTTACAGAAATAGGGGCAAGTATAGCGGCTGGAGGAGTTTGCATAAATAGGGAGGGTTGTAGGGGCTGTAGGAGATTACAGAGATATGGACGGTTGTAGGATCTGGAGGGGGTTACAGAGATAGAGAGGGTTGTAGTGGCTGGAGGTGGTTACAGAGATTGGGAGGGGTTGTAACGACTGGAGGAGGTTCAGGAGGTAGGGAGGGCTGGAGGAAGTTACAGCGATAGGGAGTGTTGTAGGGACTGGAGGATGTTACAGAGATAAGGTGGGTTGTAGGGACTGGAGGAGGTTACAGAAATAGTGAGAGGTGTAGGGCCTGGAGAAGGTTACAGAGATAGGGAGGGTAATAGGGTCTGGAGGATTTTAGAGATATAGGGAGGTTGGTATGGGCTGGTGGAGGGTTACAGTGTTGCGAGGGTTGTAGCGGCTGTAGGAGTTTACAGAGTTAGGGAGGTTTGTAGGAGCTGGCGATGGTTTCAGAGATAGACTTGTAGGGACTGGAGGAGGTTAGAGAGATAGGGAGGGGTGCAGGGGCTGGAGGAGGTTACAGAGATAGGGAGGGGTGTAGGGGCTGGAGGAGGTTTCAGAGATATGGAGGGTTGTAGAGCCTGGAGGAGGTTACAGAGATAAGGAGGGGTGTAGGGGCTGGAGGAGGTTACAGAGATAGGGAGGGTTGTAGGTGCTGGAGGAGGTTACAGAGATAGGGAAGTGTGTAGGGGCTGGAGGAGGTTACAGAGATAGGGAGGGGTGTAGGGGCTGGAGGAGGTAACAGAGATAGGGAGTGGTTTAGGGGCTGGAGGAGGTTACAGAGATAGGGAGTGGTGTAGGGGCTGGAGGAGGTTACAGAGATAGGGAGGGGTGTAGGGGCTGGAGGAGGTTACAGAGATAGAGAGGGGTGTAGGGTCTGGAGGAGGTTACAGAGATAGGGAGGGGTGTAGGGGCTGGAGGAGGTTACAGAGATAGGGAGGGGTGTAGGGGCTGGAGGAGGTTACAGAGATAGGGAGTGGTTTAGGGGCTGGAGGAGGTTACAGAGATAGGGAGTGGTGTAGGGGCTGGAGGAGGTTACAGAGATAGGGAGGGTGTAGGGGCTGGAGGAGGTTACAGAGATAGGGAGGGGTGTAGGGGCTGGAGGAGGTTACAGAGATAGGGAGGGGTGTACGGGCTGGAGGAGGTAACAGAGATAGGGACGGTTGTAGGTGCTGGAGGAGGTTACAGAGAAACGGAAGGGTGAAGGGGTTGGAGGAAGTTACAGAGATAGGGAGGGGTGTAGGGACTGGAGGAGGTTACAGAGATAGGGAGGGTTGAAGAGTCTGGAGGAGGTTACAGAGATAGGGAGGGGTGCAGGTGCTGGAGGAGGTTACAGAGATAGGGAGGGGTGAAGGGGCTCGAGGAGGTTACAGAGATAGGGAGGGGTGTAGGGAGTGGAGGAGGTTGCAGAGATAGGAAGATTTGTAGAGGTTGGAGGAGGTTACAGAGATAGGGAGGGTTGTAGGGGCTGGAGGAGGTAACAGAGATAGGGAGGGGTGTAACGGCTGGAGGAGGTTACAGAGATAGGGAGGGTTGTAGGGGCTGGAGGAGGTTACAGAGATAGCGAGGGTTGTAGGGGCTGGAGTAGGTTGCAGAGATAGGAAGATTTGTAGAGGTTGGAGGAGGTTACAGAGATAGGGAGGGTTGTAGGGGCTGGAGGAGATAACATAGATAGGGAGGGGTGTAACGGCTGGAGGAGGTTACAGAGATAGGGAGGGTTGTAGGGGCTGGAGGAGGTTACAGTGATAGGGAGTGTTGTAGGTGCTGGAGGACCTTACAGAGATAGGGAGGGGTGTTGGGGCTGGAGGAGGTTACAGAGATAGGGAGGGGTGTAGGGGCTGGAGAACGTTACAGAGATAGGGAGGGGTGTAGTGGCTGGAGGATGTTACAGAGATAGGGAGGGGTGTAGGGGCTGGAGGACGTTACAGAGATAAGGAGGGGTGTAGGGGCTGGAGGAGTTTACAGAGATAGGGAGGGGTGTAGTGGCTGGAGGAGGTTACAGAGATAGGGAGCGGTGTGACGGCTGGAGGAGGTTACAGAGATATGGAGGGTTGTAGAGCCTGGAGGAGGTTACAGAGATAAGGAGGGGTGTAGGGGCTGGAGGAGGTTACAGAGATAGGGAGGGTTGTAGGTGCTGGAGGAGGTTACAGAGATAGGGATGTGTGTAGGGGCTGGAGGAGGTTACAGAGATAGGGAGGGGTGTAGGGGCTGGAGGAGGTAACAGAGATAGGGAGTGGTTTAGGGGCTGGAGGAGGTTACAGAGATAGGGAGTGGTGTAGGGGCTGGAGGAGGTTAGAGATAGGGAGGGGTGTAGGGGCTGGAGGAGGTTACAGAGATAGAGAGGGGTGTAGGGTCTGGAGGAGGTTACAGAGATAGGGAGGGGTGTAGGGGCTGGAGGAGGTTACAGAGATAGGGAGGGGTGTAGGGGCTGGAGGAGGTTACAGAGACAGGGAGTGGTTTAGCGGCTGGAGGAGGTTACAGAGATAGGGAGTGGTGTAGAGGCTGGAGGAGGTTACAGAGATAGGGAGGGTGTAGGGGCTGGAGGAGGTTACAGAGATAGGGAGGGGTGTAGGGGCTGGAGGAGGTTACAGAGATAGGGAGGGGTGTACGGGCTGGAGGAGGTAACAGAGATAGGGACGGTTGTAGGTGCTGGAGGAGGTTACAGAGAAACGGAAGGGTGAAGGGGTTGGAGGAAGTTACAGAGATAGGGAGGGGTGTAGGGACTGGAGGAGCTTACAGAGATAGGGAGGGTTGAAGAGGCTGGAGGAGGTTACAGAGATAGGGAGGGGTGTAGGTGCTGGAGGAGGTTACAGAGATAGGGAGGGGTGAAGGGGCTGGAGGAGGTTACAGAGATAGGGAGGGGTGTAGTGAGTGGAGGAGGTTACACAGATAGGGAGGGTTGTAGGGGCTGGAGGAGGTTACAGAGATAGGGAGGGGTGTAGGGGCTGGAGGAGGTTACAGAGATAGGGAGGGTTGTAGGGGCTGGAGGAGGTTACAGAGATAGGGAGGGGTGTAGGGGCTGGAGGAGGTTACAGAGATAGCGAGGGTTGTAGGGGCTGGAGTAGGTTGCAGAGATAGGAAGATTTGTAGAGGTTGGAGGAGGTTACAGAGATAGGGAGGGTTGTAGGGGCTGGAGGAGGTAACAGAGATAGGGAGGGGTGTAACGGCTGGAGGAGGTTACAGAGATAGGGAGGGTTGTAGGGGCTGGAGGAGGTTACAGAGATAGGGAGGGGTGTTGGGGCTGGAGGAGGTTACAGAGATAGGGAGGGGTGTAGGGGCTGGAGGAGGTTACAGAGATAGGGAGGGGTGTAGGGGCTGGAGGATGTTACAGAGATAGGGAGGGGTGTAGGGGCTGGAGGACGTTACAGAGATAAGGAGGGGTGTAGGGGCTGGAGGAGTTTACAGAGATAGGGAGGGGTGTAGGGGCTGGAGGAGGTTACAGAGATAGGGAGGGGTGTAACGGCTGGAGGAGGTTACAGAGATATGGAGGGTTGTAGAGCCTGGAGGAGGTTACATAGATAAGGAGGGGTGTAGGGGCTGGAGGAGGTTACAGAGATAGGGAGGGTTGTAGGTGCAGGAGGAGGTTACAGAGATAGGGAAGTGTGTAGGGGCTGGAGGAGGTTACAGAGATAGGGAGGGGTGTAGGGGCTGGAGAAGGTAACAGAGATAGGGAGTGGTTTAGGGGCTGGAGGAGGTTACAGAGATAGGGAGTGGTGTAGGGGCTGGAGGAGGTTACAGAGATAGGGAGGGGTGTAGGGGCTGGAGGAGGTTACTGAGATAGAGAGGGGTGTATGGTCTGGAGGAGGTTACAGAGATAGGGAGGGGTGTAGGGGCTGGAGGAGGTTACAGAGATAGGGAGGGGTGTAGGGGCTGGAGGAGGTTACAGAGATAGGGAGTGGTTTAGGGGCTGGAGGAGGTTACAGAGATAGGGAGTGGTGTAGGGGCTGGAGGAGGTTACAGAGATAGGGAGGGTGTAGGGGCTGGAGGAGGTTACAGAGATAGGGAGGGGTGTAGGGGCTGGAGGAGGTTACAGAGATAGGGAGGGGTGTATGGGCTGGAGGAGGTAACAGAGATAGGGACGGTTGTAGGTGCTGGAGGAGGTTACAGAGAAACGGAAGGGTGAAGGGGTTGGAGGAAGTTACAGAGATAGGGAGGGTTGAAGAGGCTGGAGGAGGTTACAGAGATAGGGAGGGTGTTGGTGCTGGAGGAGGTTACAGAGATAGGGAGGGGTGTAGGTGCTTGAGGAGGTTACAGAGATAGGGAGGGGTGTAGGGGCTCGAGGAGGTTACAGAGATAGGGAGGGGTGTAGGGAATGGAGGAGGTTACACAGATAGGGAGGGTTGTAGGGGCTGGAGGAGGTTACAGAGATAGGGAGGGGTGTAGGGGCTGGAGGAGGTTACAGAGATAGGGAGGGTTGTAGGGGCTGGAGGAGGTAACAGAGATAGGGAGTGGTGTAGGGGCTGGAGGAGGTTACAGAGATAGCGAGGGTTGTAGGGGCTGGAGTAGGTTGCAGAGATAGGAAGATTTGTAGAGGTTGGAGGAGGTTACAGAGATAGGGAGGGTTGTAGCGGCTGGAGGAGGTAACAGAGATAGGGAGGGGTGTAACGGCTGGAGGAGGTTACAGAGATAGGGAGGGTTGTAGGGGCTGGAGGAGGTTACAGAGATAGGGAGTGTTGTAGGTGCTGGAGGACCTTACAGAGATAGGGAGGGGTGTTGGGGCTGGAGAACGTTACAGAGATAGGGAGGGGTGTAGGGGCTGGAGGATGTTACAGAGATAGGGAGGGGTGTAGGGGCTGGAGGACGTTACAGAGATAAGGAGGGGTGTAGGGGCTGGAGGAGTTTACAGAGATAGGGAGGGGTGTAGGGGCTGGAGGAGGTTACAGAGATAGGGAGGGGTGTAACGGCTGGAGGAGGTTACAGAGATAGGGACGGTTGTAGGGACAGGACGAGGTCACAGACATAGGGAGAGGTTTTGGGGGCTGGAGGAGGTTACAGAGATAATGAGGGTTGTAGAAGCTGGAGGAGGTTACAGAGATAGGGAGGGGTGTAGGGGCTGGAGGAGGTTACAGAGATAGGGACAGTTGTAGGGGCTGGAGGAGGTTACAGAGATAGGGAGGGGTGTAGGGGATGGGGAGGTTACAGAGATAGGGAGCGTTGTAGAGTCTGGAGGAGGTTACAGAGATAGGGAGGGGTGTGGGGGCTGGAGGAGGTTACAGAGATAGGGAGGTGTGTAGGGGCTGGAGGAGGTTACAGAGATAGGGAGCTTGTAGGGACTGGAGGAGGTTTGAGAGATAGGGAGGGTTGTAGGGGATGGAGGAGCTTACAGGGATAGGGAGCGGTGTAGGGGCTGGAGGTTGTTGCAGAGATATGGATGGTTGTAGGGTTCGGAGGAGGTTACTGAGATAGGTAGGTTTGTAGGTGCTGGAGGAGTTTACAGAGATAGGGATGTGTGTAGTGGCTGGAGGAGTTTTAAAGGCTTCTCTGGCTCCCTTATCTCCGTAACCTCTCCCAGCCCCTACACCCTCCCTATCTCTGTAACCTCATCCAGCCCCTACACACCTCCCTATCTCTGTAACCTCCACCAGCCCCTACAACCCTCCCTATCTCCGTAACCTACTCCAGCCCCTACACCCCTCCCTATCTCTGTAATCTCCTCCAGCCCCTACACCCCTCCCTATCTATGTAATTTCCTCCAGCCCCTACACCCCTCCCTATGTCTGTAACCTCCTCCAGCCCCTACACCCGTCCCTATCTCTGTAACCTCCTCCAGCTCCTACATCCCTCCCTATCTCTGTAATCTCCTCCAGCCCCTACAACCCTCCCTATGTCTGTAACCTCCTCCAGCCCCTACACCCGTCCCTATCTCTGTAACCTCCTCCAGCTCCTACATCCCTCCCTATCTCTGTAATCTCCTCCAGCCCCTACAACCCTCCCTATCTCTGTAACCTCCTCCAGCCCCTACACCCCTCCCTATCTCTGTAACCTCCTCCAGCCCCTACACCCCTCCCTATCTCTGTAATCTCGTCCAGCCCCTACACCCCTACCTATCTCTGTTACCTCCTCCAGCCCCTACAACCCTCCCTATCTCTGTAACCTCCTCCAGCCCCTGCACCCCTCCCTATCTCTGTAAATCCAGCCCCTACAACCCTCCCTTTCTCTGTAACCTACTCCAGCCCCTACACCCCTCCCTATCCCTGTAACCTCCTCCAGCCCATACACCCCTCCCTATCCCTGTAACCTCCGCCAGCCTCTACACCCCTCCCTATCTCTTTAACCTCCTGCAGCCCCTTCACCCCTCCCTATCTCTGTAACCTCCTCCAGCCCCTACACCCCTCCCTATCTCTTTCACCTCCTCCAGCCCCTACAACCCTCCCTGTCTCTGTAACCTCCTCCAGCCCCTACACCCCTCCCTATCTCTGTAACCTCCTCCAGCCCCTACACCCCTCCCTATCTCTGTAACCTCCTCCAGCCCCTACACCCCTCCCTATCTCTGTAACCTCCTCCAGCCCCTACACCCCTCCCTATCTCTGTAACCTCCTCCAGCCCCTACACCCCTCCCTATCTCTGCAACCTCCTCCAACCCCTACACCCCTCCCTATCTCTGCAACCTCCTCCAGCCCCTTCACCCCTCCCTATCTCTGCAACCCTCCGAGATCTCCGCGCTCCCCGAATTCCGGCCTGTGTGCCGATCCTCCCCGACTTTAGTCGCTCCACCATTAAGCTTCCCTGTGCCCCGAGACGTGGAACTCCCTCCCTAAACCTCCCTGCACAGCCCCCCACCCCCCCCCCCCTACCCCCCCAACCCCCCACCCACCCTCCATCCACACCCCAGCAGCTCTGTCTCTGTGTCTCTCTGTCTCTCTCTGTCTCTCCCTCCTGTGGGACGCTCCCCACAGCCTCCCTCTGGTGGTCCCCGGTCCTGGGAGCCTCCAGGTTGGGTCTCGGGGTGGGGGTGGGGGGGCTGGGGTGTGGGACGCTGGTTTTGGGAGGGGGTCGGGGGGGGGTGGGGGAACGCTCCTGAGAGTTTGCCCTTGGGAGGCTGCGGCAGCTGGACGCGGGCTCCCGAAACGCGGGCTGGACGCGTCGAGCGAGGGGGCCAAGATTAGCGGCGCGTCCAGTCCCGCCCGGCGACCCTCCTGACAGGCGCGTTCAGCCGGCTGCTTTCATCTGCTCAGTTGAGTGGGACTGCGAGAGCTGTCATCGCTTCACAAAGTGGCTAAGGATCGGGAGATTGATGATTGTGCCTCTGGCTTGCCTAACTTATGAAGTCATCTCTGTCTCTCTCTGTCTCTCTCTCTCTCTCTCTCTCTCTCCCTGCGACACGATGCCAATGCAGACAAAATCGCAGGTGTGACGGTGGGGGGAGTGAGGTGGGGTGGGGGTGGGGGTGGGTCGGGGGTGTGGTGGAGGGTCCGGTGGGATTAACCCCCTCGGCCATCCCCTCTGTCCCCACCCCCGCGGCATCGGGGGAACCAACAGAGCTCAGCTCTCTTTCTCTCTCTCTCTCTCTCGACAGCCTGCCTGGAGTGCACCCCCTCCCCGCCCCCCCCCCACCCTCCACCTCATCCATCTTTCTACCCACAACCCCCCCCCCCCCCGCAACAACCCCCCACCCCCCTCCACCCAACCCCCGGCCGGCCCAGGGAATGGGAGCGTCTGTGTCACTCGGTGAGGATCAATAACTCTGACAATATTGGAATGGCCTGAGGTGTGGAGCGCAGGCAAGCCCATTAATCCTACTCAGTGCAAATCACTACAGTCAAATGAACACAAGTCCATCTCTCTGCAATGTCACCTGTTTATACACCCTGTCGACAACTGCCTGGGCTGTGGGATGGTCAACCCTTCAAGCACTTAGCACTGCTCCGGTCTCCGTATCACACTGGGAGTCACTGTGCACAGTTCCAGTCTCCGTATCACACTGGGAGTCACTGTGCACAGTTCCAGTCTCCGTATCACACTGGAACTCAATGTGCACAGTTCCGGTCTCCGTATCACACTGGAAGTTACTGTGCACAGTTCCGGTCTCCGTATCACACTGGGAGTCACTGTGCACAGTTCCGGTCTCTGTATCACACTGGGAATCACCGTGCACAGTTCCGGTCTCTGTATCACACTGGGAGTCACTGTGCACAGTTCCGGTCTCCGTATCACACTGGGAGTTACTGTACACAGTTCCAGTCTCTGTATCACACTGGGAGTTACTGTGCACAGTTCTGGTCTCCGTATCACACTGGGAGTTACTGTGCACAGTTCCGGTCTCCGTATCACACTGGGAGTTACTGTGCACAGTTCCAGTCTCCATATCACACTGGGAGTCACTGTGCACAGTTCCTGTCTCTGTATCACACTGGGAGTCACTGTGCACAGTTCCGGTCTCTGTATCACACTGGGAGTCACTGTGCACAGTTCCTGTCTCCGTATCACACTGGGAGTCACTGTGCACAGTTCCGGTCTCCGTATCACACTGGGAGTTACTGTGCACAGTTCCGGTCTCCGTATCACACTGGAAGTTACTGTGCACATTTCCAGTCTCCGTATCATACTGGGAGTCACTGTGCACAGTTCCGGTCTCCGTATCACACTGGGAGTTACTGTGCACATTTCCAGTCTCTGTATCACACTGGGAGTTACTGAGTACAGTTCTGGTCTCCGTATCGCACTGGGAGTTACTGTGCACAGTTCCTGTCTCCGTATCACACTGGGAGTTACTGTGCACATTTCCGGTCTCCGTATCACACTGGGAGTTACTGTGCACATTTCCGGTCTCCGTATCAAACTGGGAGTTACCGTGCACAGTTCCGGTCTCCGTATCACACTGGGAGTCACTGTGCACAATTCCGGTCTCCGTATCACACTGGAAGTTACTGTGCACAGTTCCAGTCTCCGTATCACACTGGGAGTTACTGTGCACAGTTCCAGTCTCCGTATCACACTGGGAGTCACTGTGCAGAGTTCCGGTCTCCGTATCACACTGGGAGTCACTGTGCACAGTTCCGGTCTCCGTATCACACTGGGAATCACTGTGCACAGTTCCGGTCTCCGTATCACACTGAGAGTTACTGTGCACAGTTCTGGTCTCCGTATCACACTGGGAATCACTGTGCACAGTTCTGGTCTCCGTATCACACTGTGAGTCACTGTGCACAGTTCCTGTCTCTGTATCACACTGGGAGTTACTGTGCACAGTTCCGGTCTCTGTATCATACTGGTAGTCACTGTGCACAGTTCCGGTCTCTGTATCACACTGGGAGTCGCTGTGCACAGTTCCGGTCTCCGTATCACACTGGAAGTTACTGTGCACAGTTCCAGTCTCCGTATCACACTGGGAGTTACTGTGCACAGTTCCTGTCTCCGTATCACACTGGGAGTCACTGTGCACCGTTCCTGTCTCTGTATCACACTGGGAGTCACTGTGCACTGTTCTGGTCTCCGTATCACACTGGAAGTCACTGTGCACAGTTCCGGTCTCCACATCACACTGGGAGTTACTGTGCACAGTTCCGGTCTCCGTAACACACTGGGAGTCACTGTGCACAGTTCCTGTCTCTGTACCACACTGGGAGTCACTGTGCACAGTTCCGGTCTCCGTATCACACTGGGAGTCACTGTACACAGTTCCTGTGTCTGTATCACACTGGGAGTTACCGTTCACAGTTCCTTTCTCTGTATCATACTAGGAGTCACTGTGCACAGTTCCAGTCTCTGTATCACACTGGGAGTCACTGTGCACAGTTCCGGTCTCCGTATCACACTGGGAGTCACTGTGCACAGTTCCGGTCTCCGTATCACACTGGGAGTTACTGTGCGCAATTCCGGTCTCCGTATCACACTGGGAGTCACTGTGCACAGTTCCGGTCTCCGTATCACACTGGGAGTGACTGTGCACAGTTCCGGTCTCCGTATCACACTGGGAGTCACTGTGCACAGTTCCTGTCTCTGTATCACACTGGGAGCCACTGTGCACAGTTCCAGTCTCCGTATCACACTGGGAGTCACTGTGCACAGTTCCGGTCTCCGTATCACACTGGGAGTCACTGTGCACAGCTCCGGTCTCCGTATCACACTGGGAGTCACTGTGCACAGTTCCTGTCTCCGTATCACACTGGGAGTCACTGTGCACAGTTCCTGTCTCCGTATCACACTGGGAGTCACTGTGCACAGTTCCGGTCTCCGTATCACACTGGGAGTTACTGTGCGCAATTCCGGTCTCCGTATCACACTGGGAGTTACTGTGCACAATTCCGGTCTCCGTATCACACTGGGAGTTACTGTGCACAGTTCCGGTCTCCGTATCACACTGGGAGTTACTGTGCACAGTTCTGGTCTCCGTATCACACTGGGAGTCACTGTACACAGTTCCTGTCTCTGTATTACACTGGAAGTCACTGTGCACAGTTCCAGTCTCTGTATTACACTGGGAGTCACTGTGCACAGTTCCTTTCTCTGTATCACACTGGGAGTTACTGTGCACAGTTCCTGTCTCCGTATCACACTGGGAGTAACTGTGCACAATTTGGTCTCTGTATCACACTGGGCGTTACTGTGCACAGTTCCGGTCTCTGTATCACACTGGGAGTAACTGTGCTCAGTTCCTGTCTCTGTATCACACTGGGAGTCACTGTACACAGTTCCTGTCTCTGTATCACACTGGGATTCACTGTGCACAGTTCCGGTCTCCGTATCACACTGGGAGTTACTGTGCACAGTTCCTTTCTCTGTATCACACTGGGAGTCACTGTGCACAGTTCCGGTCTCCGTATCACACTGGGAGTCACTGTGCACAGTTCCTGTCTCTGTATCACACTGGGAGTAACTGTGCTCAGTTCCTGTCTCTGTATCACACTGGGAGTCACTGTACACAGTTCCTGTCTCTGTATCACACTGGGATTCACTGTGCACAGTTCCGGTCTCCGTATCACACTGGGAGTTACTGTGCACAGTTCCTTTCTCTGTATCACACTGGGAGTCACTGTGCACAGTTCCGGTCTCCGTATCACACTGGGAGTCACTGTACACAGTTCCTGTGTCTGTATCACAGTGGGAGTTACCGTGCACAGTTCCTTTCTCTGTATCATACTAGGAGTCACTGTGCACAGTTCCAGTCTCTGTATCACATTGGGAGTCACTGTGCACTGTTCCGGTCTCCGTATCACACTGGGAGTCACTGTGCACAGTTCCGGTCTCCGTATCACACTGGGAGTCACTGTGCACCGTTCTGGTCTCCCTATCACACTGGGAGTTACGGTGCACAGTTCCGGTCTCCCTATCACAATGGGAGTTACTGTGCACTGTTCCTGTCTCCGTATCACACTGGGAGTCACTGTGCATATTTCCTCTCTCCGTATTACACTGGGAGTCACTGTGCACAGTTCCGGTCTCCGTATCACACTGGGAGTCACTGTGCACAGTTCCGGTCTCAGTAACACACTGGGAGTTACTGTGCACAGTTCCGGTCTCCGTATCACACTGGGAGTTACTGTGCACAGTTCCGGTCTCCGTATCACACTGGGAGTCACAGTGCACAGTTCCTGTCTCTGTATCACACTGGGAGTTACTGTGCACTGTTCCGGTCTCTGTATCACACTGGGAGTCACTGTGCACAGTTCCGGTCTCAGTAACACACTGGGAGTTCCTGTGCACAGTTCCTGTCTCTGTATCACACTGGGAGTCACTGTGCACAGTTCCGGTCTCAGTAACACACTGGGAGTTCCTGTGCACAGTTCCTGTCTCTGTATCACACTGGGAGTTACTGTGCACTGTTCCGGTCTCTGTATCACACTGGGAGTCACTGTGCACAGTTCCGGTCTCCATATCACACTGGGAGTCACTGTGCACAGTTCCGGTCTCCCTATCACACTGGGAGTTACTGTGCACAGTTCCGGTCTCCGTATCACACTGGGAGTCACTGTGCACAGTTCTGGTCTCCATATCACACTGGGAGTTACTGTGCACAGTTCCAGTCACCGTATCACACTGGGAGTCACTATGCGCAGTTCCGGTCTCCGTATCACACTGGGAGTCACTGTGCACAGTTCTGGTCTCCGTACCACACTGGGAGTTACTGTGCACAGTTCCGGTCTCCGTATCACACTGGGAGTCACTGTGCACAGTTCCGGTCTCCGTATCACACTGGGAGTCACTGTGCACAGTTCCGGTCTCAGTATCACACTGGGAATTCCTGTGCACAGTTCCTGTCTCTGTATCACACTGGGAGTCACTGTGCACAGTTCCTGTCTCTGTATCACACTGGGAGTTACTGTGCACAGTTCCCGTCTCCGTATCACACTGGGAGTCACTGTGCACAGTTCCTGTCTCCGTATCACACTGGGAGTCACTGTGCACAGTTCCAGTCTCCGTATCACACTGGGAGTCACTGTGCACAGTTCCGGTCTCTGTATCACACTGGGAGTTACTGTACACAGTTCCAGTCTCCATATCACACTGGGAGTTCCTGTGCACAGTTCCTGTCTCTGTATCACACTGGGAGTTACTGTGCACAGTTCCTGTCTCTGTATCACACTGGGAGTCACTGTGCACAGTTCCTGTCTCTGTATCACACTGGGAGTTAACGTGCAGTGTGAGACTTGTTTAAGCTGATTAAAGGGTTTTGATTGGGTCTGTGTGGACAAGATGTCTCCACTTGTGGCCGAGACCTGAATTGCGAGACGGTCACTAATAAATGCAATCGGGGAATTCAGGAGAAATCTCTTTACCCAGAGAGCAGGGAGAGTGTGACTTGCTCCCACGGGGAGTGGGGAGAGTGTGGGACTCGCTCCCATGGGGAGTGGGGAGAGTGTGGGACTCGCTCCCACGGGGAGCGGGGAGAATGTGGGACTCACTCCCACGGGGAGTGGGGAGAGTGCGGGACTCGCTCCCACGGGGAGTGGGGAGAGTGTGGGACTTGGTCCCACGGGGAGCGGGGAGAGTGTGGGACTCACTCCCACGGGGAGCGGGGAGAATGTGGGACTCGCTCCCACGGGGAGCGGGGAGAATGTGGGACTCGCTCCCACGGGGAGCGGGGAGAATGTGGGACTCGCTCCCGCGGGGAGAATGTGGGACTCGCTCCCACGAGGAGTGGGGAGAGTGTGGGACTCGCTCCCGCGGGGAGAGTGTGGGACTCGCTCCCATGAGGAGTGGGGAGAGTGTGGGACTCGCTCCCGCGGGGAGAGTATGGGACTCGCTCCCACGAGGAGTGGGGAGAGTGTGGGACTCGCTCCCGCGGGGAGAGTGTGGGACTCGCTCCCGCGGGGAGAGTGTGGGACTCGCTCCCACGGGGAGAGTGTGGGACTCGCTCCCGCGGGGAGAGTGTGGGACTCACTCCCACGGGGAGCGGGGAGAGTGTGGGACTCGCTCCCACGGGGAGCAGGCAGAGTGTGGGACTCGCTCCCACGGGGAGAATGTGGGACTCACTCCCACGGGGAGACTGTGGGACTCACTCCCACGGGGAGCGGGGAGAATGTGGGACTCGCTCCCACGGGGAGCGGGGAGAGTGTGGGACTCGCTCCCACGGGGAGAGTGTGGGACTCGGTCCCACGTGGAGTGGGGAGAATGTGGGACTCGCTCCCGCGGGGAGAATGTGGGACTCGCTCCCACGGGCTGCGGGGAGAGTGTGGGACTCGCTCCCACGGGGAGAGTGTGGGACTCACTCCCACGGGGAGCGGGGAGAGTGTGGGACTCGCTCCCACGGGGAGCGGGGAGAGTGTGGGACTCGCTCCCACGGGGAGAGTGTGGGACTCGCTCCCACGGGGAGAATGTGGGACTCGCTCCCACGGGGAGCGGGGAGAGTGTGGGACTTGCTCCCATGGGGAGTGGGGAGAGTGTGGGACTCGCTCCCGCGGGGAGTGGGGAGAGTGTGGGACTCGCTCCCGCGGGGAGCGGGGAGAGTGTGGGACTTGCTCCCACGGGGAGCGGGGAGAGTGTGGGACTCACTCCCGCGGGGAGAGTGTGGGACTCACTCCCACGGGGAGCGGGGAGAGTGTGGGACTTGCTCCCACGGGGAGCGGGGAGAGTGTGGGACTCGCTCCCACGGGGAGCGGGGGAGAGTGTGGGACTCGCTCCCACGGGGAGCGGGGAGAGTGTGGGACTCACTCCCGCGGGGAGTGGGGAGAGTGTGGGACTCACTCCCGCGAGGAGAATGTGGGACTCGCTCCCACGGGGAATGGGGAGAATGTGGGACTCGCTCCCATGGGGAGAATGTGGGACTCGCTCCCACGGGGAGAATGTGGGACTCGCTCCCACGGGGAGCGGGGAGAGTGTGGGACTCGCTCCCACGGGGAGAATGTGGGACTCACTCCCACGGGGAGAATGTGGGACTCACTCCCGCGGGGAGAATGTGGGACTCGCTCCGGCGGGGAGCGGGGAGAGTGCGGGACTCGCTCCGGCGGGGAGTGGGGAGAGTGTGGGACTCACTCCCACGGGGAGCGGGGAGAGTGTGGGACTCGCTCCCACGGGGAGAGTGTGGGACTCGCTCCCACGGGGAGTGGGGAGAGTGTGGGACTCGCTCCCACGGGGAGCGGGGAGAGTGTGGGACTCACTCCCACGGGGAGAGTGTGGGACTCGCTCCCACGGGGAATGGGGAGAATGTGGGACTCGCTCCCATGGGGAGAATGTGGGACTCGCTCCCACGGGGAGAATGTGGGACTCGCTCCCACGGGGAGCGGGGAGAGTGTGGGACTCGCTCCCACGGGGAGAATGTGGGACTCACTCCCACGGGGAGAATGTGGGACTCACTCCCGCGGGGAGCGGGGAGAGTGCGGGACTCGCTCCGGCGGGGAGCGGGGAGAGTGTGGGACTCACTCCCACGGGGAGCGGGGAGAGTGTGGGACTCGCTCCTGCGGGGAGAATGTGGGACTCGCTCCCACGGGGAGAGTGTGGGACTCGCTCCCACGGGGAGAGTGTGGGACTCGCTCCCACGGGGAGAGTGTGGGACTCGCTCCCACGGGGAGAGTGTGGGACTCGCTCCCACGGGGAGAATGTGGGACTCGCTCTCACAGGGAGCGGGGAGAGTGTGGGACTCGCTCCCACGGGGAGAATGTGGGACTCGCTCCCACGGGGAGAGTGTGGGACTCGCTCCCACGGGGATAGTGTGGGACTCGCTCCCACGGGGAGCGGGGAGAGTGTGGGTCTCGCTCCCACGGGGAGCGGGGAGAATGTGGGACTCGCTCCCACGGGGAGTGAGGAGAGTGTGGGACTCGCTCCCGCGGGGAGTGGGGAGAGTGTGGGACTCGCTCCCACGGGGAGAGTGTGGGACTCACTCCCACGGGGAGCGGGCAGAGCACGGGTTAGATACAGTGTAGAGCTCCCTCTACATTACCCTGACAGTGTGTCCCTCCCCCCACTTTATACCCAGTGTCAGCATCGAGCGCTCCCAGGGCAGGTACAGCACGGGTTAGATACAGTGTAGATCTCCCTCTACATTACCCTGACAGTGTGTCCCCCCCCACTTTATACCCAGTGTCAGCATCGAGCGCTCCCAGGGCAGGTACAGCACGGGTTAGATACAGTGTAGAGCTCCCTCTACATTACCCTGACAGTGTGTCCTTCCCCCTTTATTCCCAGTGTCAGCATCGAGCGCTCCCAGGGCAGGTACAGCACGGGTTAGATACAGTGTAGTGCTCCCTCTACATTACCCTGACAGTGTGTCTCTCCCACTTTATACCCAGTGTCAGCATCGAGCGCTCCCAGGGCAGGTACAGCACGGGTTAGATACAGTGTAGATCTCCCTCGACATTACCCTGACAGTGTGTCCCTCCCACTTTATACCCAGTGTCAGCATCGAGCGCTCCCAGGGCAGGTACAGCACGGGTTAGATACAGTGTAGAGCTCCCTCTACATTACCCTGACAGTGTGTCCCACCCCCACTTTATACCCAGTGTCAGCATCGAGCACTCCCAGGGCAGGTACAGCACGGGTTAGATACAGTGTAGAGCTCCCTCTACATTACCCTGATAGTGTGTCTCTCCCCCACTTTATACCCAGTGTCAGCATCGAGCGCTCCCAGGGCAGGTACAGCACGGGTTAGATACAGTGTAGAGCTCCCTCTACATTACCCTGATAGTGTGTCTCTCCCCCACTTTATACCCAGTGTCAGCATCGAGCGCTCCCAGGGCAGATACAGCACGGGTTAGATACTGTGTAGAGCTCCCTCTACATTACCCTGACAGTGTGTCCCTCCCCCCACTTTATACCCAGTGTCAGCATCGAGCGCTCCCAGGGCAGGTACAGCACGGGTTAGATACAGTGTAGAGCTCCCTCTACATTACCCTGACAGTGTTTCCCTCCCACTTTATACCCAGTGTCAGCATCGAGCGAACCCAGGGCAGGTACAGCACGGGTTAGATACAGTGTAGAGCTCCCTCTACATTACCCTGACAGTGTGTCCCTCCCCACTTTATACCCAGTGTCAGCATCGAGCGCTCCCAGGGCAGGTACAGCACGGGTTAGATACAGTGTAGAGCTCCCTCTACATTACCCTGACAGTGTGTCCCTCCTCCCACTTTATACCCAGTGTCAGCATCGAGCGCTCCCAGGGCAGGTACAGCACGGGTTAGATACAGTGTAGATCTCCCTCTACATTACCCTGACAGTGTGTCCCTCCCACTTTATACCCAGTGTCAGCATCGAGCACTCCCAGGGCAGGTACAGCACGGGTTAGATACAGTGTAGAGCTCTCTCTACATTACCCTGACAGTGTGTCTCCCCCACTTTATACCCAGTGTCAGCATCGAGCGCTCCCAGGGCAGGTACAGCACGGGTTAGATACAGTGTAGTGCTCCCTCTACATTACCCTGACAGTGTGTCCCTCCCACTTTATACCCAGCGTCAGTCTGGAAAGGGAGAATTCCCCACTGGTTTCGTTCCTCCCAGTGGGACCCCGAGCCCGGGAATAGAAATAACGCTTGGTTGATATAAAGGAAGTGACTTTACCCTTTTAAGAACGTAGCGTTACCCCTTTAAGAAGGAGAAATTAAGCATATAAAATAAGACGGACAGCTCCTCAGCTGACACAACGATATGAGACATGCCATATATTATTAAAGGACTAGATGCCTGCTATTAAACTGGGGTGGGGGGGGTGGAGTGGTGCTGAACCTCCTCGGGGGTGTCTGCAGAGCGGACGGTGCTTCGTGACTGGGCTAGACTGGCGTGGGGTCCCTCTCATTGCAGCAGGAGACGACGGGACCATCTTCGGACGGGTGGCTGCTAGACGTTGCGGCACCGAGGTGCGTGGATGCGCCTGGCACGGTGAGAGTGGGTGGTCGGGAGTAGGCCGGAGACCCTTGGCGGATAGGCGAGTGCCCGGGGTGGGAGAGACTCGGTCAGGGGGATGTATCACTCCATTCTTTTCACGCCACCCGCCTCCCTCCGGTCTTTTTATTTGAAATGAAGTGAGTGAGAGGGTGCTGGCTGAGTGAATCAGACGGTTGGGGTTTCTCCAGAAGGAATCGTCCGAGGGGGATTCCCCCGATTTCGCAGCGTCCGGTCCGGACAGCCTGGACCTTCGGTTCAAGGGCGAGAGCCCATTCAACCGGCCCGACAGTGCGTGGTCAGTGCTGAGGGAGCGCCGCACGGTCCGAGGGTCAGTGCTGAGGGAGTGCCGCAGTGTCGGAGGGTCAGTGCTGAGGGAGCGCCGCACTGTCTGAGGGTCAGTACTGAGGGAGTGCCGCAGTGTCGGAGGGTCAGTACTGAGGGAGCGCCGCAGTGTCGGAAGGTCAGTACTGAGGGATTGCCGCACTGTTAGAGGGTCAGTACTGAGGGAGTGCCGCACTGTCGGAGGGTCAGTACTGAGGGAGTGCCGCACTGTCAGAGGGTCAGTACTGAGGGAGTGCCGCACTGTCGGAGGGTCAGTACTGAGGTCGTGCCGCACTGTCGGAGGGTCAGTACTGAGGGAGTGCCGCACTGTCGGAGGGTTAGAGCTGAGGGAGTGCCGCACTGTCGGAGGGTCAGTACTGAGGGAGTGCCGCACTGTCAGAGGGTCAGTACTGAGGGAGTGCCGCACTGTCGGAGGGTCAGTCCTGAGGGAGCAGCGCATTGTCGGAGGGTCAGTACTGAGGGAGGGCCGCACTGTCGGAGGGTCAGTACTGAGGGAGTGCCGAACTGTCGGAGGGTCAGTACTGAGGGAGTGCTGCACTTTTGGAGGGTCAGTACTGAGGGAGTGCCGCACTGTCGGAGGGTCAGTACTGAGGGAGTGCCGCATTGTCTGGGGGTCAGTACTGAGGGAGTTCCGCACTGTCGGAGGGTTAGAGCTGAGGGAGTGCTGCACTGTTGGAGGGTCAGTACTGAGGGAGTGCTGCACTGTTGGAGGGTCAGTAGTGAGGGAGTGCCGCACTGTCGGAGGGTCAGTTCTGATGGAGTGCCGCACTGTCAGAGGATCAGTACTGAGGGAGCGCCGCACTGTCGGAGGGTCAGTACTGAGGGAGCGCCCCACTTTCGGAGGGTCAGTACTGAGGGGGTGCTGCACTGTCGGAGGGTCAGTACTGAGGGAGCGCCGCACTGTCGGTAGGTCAGTGCTGAGGGAGTGCCGCACTGTCGGAGGGTTAGTACTGAGGGAGTGCCGCACTGTTGGAGAGTCAGTACTGAGGGGGTGCTGCACTTTTGGAGGGTCAGTACTGAGGGAGTGCCGCACTGTCGGAGGGTCAGTACTGAGGGAGTGCCGCATTGTCTGGGGGTCAGTACTGAGGGAGCGCCGTGCTGTCGGAGTGTCAGTACTGAGGGAGTGCCGCACTGTCGGAGGGTCAGTACTGAGGGAGTGCCGCACTGTCGGAGGGTCAGTACTGAGGGAGAGCTGCACTGTCAGAGGGTCAGTACTGAGGGAGTGCTGCACTGTCAGAGGGTCAGTACTGAGGGAGCGCTGCACTGTCGGAGTGTCAGTACTGAGGGAGTGCCGCACTGTCAGAGGGT
>JANJGN010001997.1:72500-87500 GCA_026770705.1 Isurus oxyrinchus
TGTGATACAGAGACCGGAACTGTGCACAGTGACTCCCAGTGTGATACAGAGACCGGAACTGTGCACAGTGACTCCCAGTGTGATACAGAGACCGGAACTGTGCATAGTGACTCCCAGTGTGATACGGAGACCGGAACTGTGCACAGTGACTCCCAGTTTGATACGGAGACAGGAACTGTGCACAGTGACTCCCAGTGTGATACGGAGACCAGAACTGTGCATAGTGACTCCCAGTGTGATACGGAGATCGGAACTGTGTACAGTGACTACCAGTGTGTTACGGAGACAGGAACTGAGCGCAGTGACTCCCACTGTGATACAGCGACCAGAACTGTGCACAGTAACTCCCAGTGTGATACGGAGACCAGAACTGTGCACAGTGACTCCCAGTGTGAAATGGAGACCGGAACTGTGCACAGTAAATCCCAGTGTGATACGGACACCGGAACAGTGCACAGTGACTCCCAGTGTGATACCGAGACCAGAACTGTGCACAGTGACTCCCAGTGTGATACAGAGACCGGAACTGTGCACAGTGGCTCCCAGTGTGATACACAGACAGGAACTGTGCACTGTGTCTCCCAGTGTGATACGGAGACAAGAACTGTGCACAGTGACTCCCAGTGTGATACGGAGACAAGAACTGTGCTCAGTGACTCCCAGTGTGATACGGAGATAGGAACTGTGCACAGTGACTCCCAGTGTAATACAGGGACCGGAACTGTGCACAGTGACTCCCAGTGTGACACGGAGACCAGAACTGTGCACAGTGAGTCCCAGTGTGATACGGAGACCAGAACTGTGCACAGTGACTCCCAGTGTGATACGGAGACCGGAACTGTGCACAGTAACTCCCAGTGTGATACGGAGACCAGAAATGTGCACAGTGACTCCCAGAGTGATATGGAGACAGGAACTGTGCACAGTAACTCCCAGTGTGATACGGAGACCGGAACTGTGCACAGTGACTCCCAGTTTGATACGGAGACAGGAACTGTGCACAGTGACTCCCAGTGTGATACGGACACCGGAACTGTGCACAGTGACTCCCAGTTTGATACGGAGACAGGAACTGTGCACAGTGACTCCCAGTGTGATACGGACACCGGAACTGTGCACAGTGACTCCCAGTGTGATACAGAGACCGGAACTGTGCACAGTAACTCCCAGTGTGATACGGAGACAGGAACTGTGCACAGTAACTCCCAGTGTGATACGGAGACCGGAACTGTGCACAGTGACTCCCAGTGTGATACAGAGACAGGAACTGTGCACAGTAACTCCCAGTGTGATACGGAGACAGGAACTGTGCACAGTGGCTCCCAGTGTGATACAGAGACCGGAACTGAGCACACTGACTCCCAGTGTGATACAGAGACCGGAACTGTGCACAGTGACTCCCAGTGTGATACAGAGACCGGAACTGTGCACAGTGACTCCCAGTGTGATACAGAGACCGGAACTGTGCATAGTGACTCCCAGTGTGATACGGAGACCGGAACTGTGCACAGTGACTCCCAGTTTGATACGGAGACAGGAACTGTGCACAGTGACTCCCAGTGTGATACGGAGACCAGAACTGTGCATAGTGACTCCCAGTGTGATACGGAGATCGGAACTGTGTACAGTGACTACCAGTGTGTTACGGAGACAGGAACTGAGCGCAGTGACTCCCACTGTGATACAGCGACCAGAACTGTGCACAGTAACTCCCAGTGTGATACGGAGACCAGAACTGTGCACAGTGACTCCCAGTGTGAAATGGAGACCGGAACTGTGCACAGTAAATCCCAGTGTGATACGGACACCGGAACAGTGCACAGTGACTCCCAGTGTGATACCGAGACCAGAACTGTGCACAGTGACTCCCAGTGTGATACAGAGACCGGAACTGTGCACAGTGGCTCCCAGTGTGATACACAGACAGGAACTGTGCACTGTGTCTCCCAGTGTGATACAAAGACAGGAACTTTGCACAGTAACTCCCAGTGTGATGATGAGACAGGAACTGTGCACAGTGACTCCCAGTTTGATACGGAGACAGGAACTGTGCACAGTAACTCCCAGTGTAATATGGAGAAAGGAACTGTGCATAGTAACTCCCAGTGTGATACGGAGAAAAGAACTGTGCCCAGTGACTCCCAGTGTGATACAGAGAACAGAACTGTGCACAGTAACTCCCAGTGTGATACGGAGACAGGAACTGTGCACAGTGACTCCCAGTGTGATACGGAGACCGGAACTGTGCACAGTAACTCCCGGTGTGATACAGAGACCGGAACTGTGCACAGTAACTCCCAGTGTGATACGGAGACCGGAACTGTGCACAGTAACTCCCAGTGTGATACAGAGACCGGAACTGTGCACTGTGACTCCCAGTGTGATACGGAGACAAGAACTGTGCACAGTGACTCCCAGTGTGATACGGAGATAGGAACTGGGCACAGTAACTCCCAGTGTGATACAGGGACCGGAACTGTGCACAGTAACTCCCAGTTTGATACGGAGACAGGAACTGTGCACAGTGACTCCCAGTGTGCTACAGAGACAGGAACTGTGCCAGGGACTCCCAGTGTGATACGGAGACCGGAACTGTGCACAGTGACTCCCAGTGTGATACAGAGACAGGAACTGTGCACAGTGACTCCCAGTGTGATACAGAGACTGGAACTGTGCACAGTGACTCCCAGTGTGATACGGAGACAGGAACTGTGCACAGTGACTCCCAGTGTGATACGGAGACCGGAACTGTGCACAGTAATTCCCAGTGTGATACGGAGACCGGAACTGTGCACAGTGACTCCCAGTGTGATACAGAGACCGGAACTGTGCAGAGTAACTCCCAGTGTGATACAGAGACTGGAACTGTGCACAGTGACTCCCAGTGTGATACAGAGACCGGAACTGGGCACAGTAACTCCCAGTGTGATACGGAGACAGGAACTTTGCACAGTGACTCCCAGTGTGATACAGAGACCAGAACTGTGCACAGTGACTCCCAGTGTGATACGGAGACCGGAACAGTGCACAGCGACTCCCAGTGTGATACGGAGACCGGAACTGTGCACAGTAACTCCCAGTGTGATACAGGGACCGGAACTGTGCACAGTAACTCCCAGTTTGATACGGAGAGTGGAACTGTGCACAGTGACTCCCAGTGTGATACGGAGACCGGAACTGTTCACAGTAACTCCCAGTGTGATACAGAGAGAGGAACTGTGCACAGTGACTCCCAGTGTGATACAGAGACCGGAACTGTGCACAGTGACTCCCAGTGTGATACAGAGACCGGAACTGTGCACAGTGACTCCCAGTGTGATACAGAGACCGGAACTGTGCACAGTGACTCCCAGTGTGATACAGAGACCGGAACTGTGCACAGCAACTCCCAGTGTGATACAGAGACAGGAACTGTGCACAGCAACTCCCAGTGTGATACGGAGACCGGAACTTTGCACAGTGACTCCCAGTTTGATACGGAGACAGGATCTGTGCACAGTGACTCCCAGTGTGATACAGAGACCGGAACTGTGCACATTAACTCCCAGTTTGATACGGAGACCGGAACTGTGCCCATGAACTCCCAGTGTGATACGGAGACAGGAACTGTGCACAGTAACTCCCAGTGTGATACAGAGACTGGATCTGTGCACAGTGACTCCCAGTGTGATACGGAGACAAGAACTGTGCACAGTGACTCCCAGTTTGATACGGAGACAGGAACTGTGCACAGTAACGCCCAGTGTGATACGGAGACCGGAACTGTGCACAGTGACTCCCAGTGTGATACAGAGACCAGAACTGTGCACAGTGACTCCCAGTGTGATACGGAGACCGGAACGGTGCACAGTAACTCCCAGCGTGATACAATGACCGGAACTGTGCACAGTGACTCCCAGTGTGATACAGAGTCCCGAACTGTGCACATTAACTCCCAGTATGATACGGAGACTGGAACTGTGCACAGTGACTCCCAGTGTGATACAGAGACTGGAACTTTGCACAGTAACTCCCAGTGTGATACAGAGTCCGGAATTGTGCACAGTGACTCCCAGTGTAATACGGAGACTGGAACTTTGCACAGTGATTCCCAGTGTGATACGGAGACAAGAACTGTGCACAGTAACTCCCAGTGTGATACAGAGACCGGAACTGTGCACAGTAACTCCCAGTGTGATACAGAGACCGGAACTGTGCACAGTAACTCCCAGTGTGATACAGAGACTGGAACGTTGCACAGTGACTTCCAGTGTGATACGGAGACAGGAACTGTGCACAGTGACTCCCAGTGAGATACGGAGACTGGAACTGTGCACAGTGACTCCCAGTGTGATATGGAGACAAGAACTGTGCAAAGTGACTCCCAGTGTGATACAGAGACCGGAACTGTGCACAGTAACTCCCAGTGTGATGTGGAGACAGGAACTGTGCACAGTGACTCCCAGTGAGATACGGAGACTGGAACTGTGCACAGTGACTCCCAGTGTGATACAGAGACTGGAACTGTGCACAGTAACTCCCAGTGTGATA
This sequence comes from Isurus oxyrinchus, assembly GCA_026770705.1. Taxonomy (NCBI): domain Eukaryota; kingdom Metazoa; phylum Chordata; class Chondrichthyes; order Lamniformes; family Lamnidae; genus Isurus; species Isurus oxyrinchus. The sequence continues at coordinate 77,031 of JANJGN010001997.1, forward strand.
CGGAGACCGGAACTGTGCACAGTAACTCCCAGTGTGATACAGAGTCCGGAATTGTGCACAGTGACTCCCAGTGTGATACGGAGACTGGAACTTTGCACAGTGATTCCCAGTGTGATATGGAGACCGGAACTGTGCACAGTGACTCCCAGTGTGATACAGAGACCGGAACTGTGCACAGTAACTCCCAGTGTGATGTGGAGACAGGAACTGTGCACAGTGACTCCCAGTGAGATACGGAGACCAGAACTGTGCACCGTGACTCCCAGTGTGATACGGAGACCGGAACTGTGCACAGTAACTCCCAGTGTGATACGGAGACCGGAACTGTGCACAGTGACTTCCAGTGTGATACGGAGACAGGAACTGTGCACAGTAACTCCCAGTTTGATACGGAGACAGGAACTGTGCACAGTAACTCCCAGTGTATTACGGAGACAGGAACTGTACACAGTCGCTCCCAGTGTGATACAGAGACCAGAACTGTGCACAGTGACTCCCAGTGTGATACAGAGACCGGAACTGTGCACAGTGACTCCCAGTGTGATACGGATACAGGAACTGTGCACAGTAACTCCCGGTGTGATAGGGAGACAGGAACTGTGCACAGTGACTCCCAGTGTGATACAGAGACCGGAACTGTGCACAGTGACTCCCAGTGTGATAAGGAGACAGGAACTTTGCACAGTTACTCCCAGTGTGATACGGAGACCGGAACTGTGCACAGTGACTCCCAGTGTGATACGGAGACCGGAACTGTGCACAGTAACTCCCAGTGTGATACGGAGACCGGAACTGTGCACAGTAACTCCCATTGTGATACAGAGACCGGAACTGTGCACAGTAACTCCCAGTGTGATACGGAGACCGGAACTGTGCACGGTAACTCCCAGTTTGATGCGGAGACAGGAACTATGCACGGTAACTTCCAGTGTGATACAGAGACAGGAACTGTGCTCAATTACTCCCAGTGTTATACAGAGACCGGAACTGTGCACAGTGACTCCCAGTGTGATACGGAGACCAGAACTGTGCACAGTGACTCCCAGTGTGATACGGAGACCAGAACTGTGCACAGTGACTCCCAGTGTGATACAGAGACCGGAACTGTGCACAGTAACTCCCAGTGTGATTCAGAGACCGGAACTGTGCACAGTGACTCCCAGTGTGTTACAGAGACCGCAACTGTGCACAGTGACTCAAATGTGAAAGTGGGTGCTGAGCCCATGCCGTCCCCGTGTTGTGTAGGTACACCCACAGCGCTGTTAGGGAGGGAGTTCCAGGATTTTGTCCGTGTGGTGTAGGTACACCCACAGTGCTGTTAGGGAGGGAGTTCCAGGATTTTGTCCCGTGTGGTGTAGGTACACCCACAGCGCTGTTAGGGAGGGAGTTCCAGGATTTTGTCCGTGTGGTGTAGGTACACCCACAGTGCTGTTAGGGAGGGAGTTCCAGGTTTTTGTCCCGTGTGGTGTAGGTACAACCACAGTGTTGTTAGGGAGGGAGTTCCAGGATTTTGTCCGTGTTGGGTAGGTACACCCACAGCGCTGTTAGGGAGGGAGTTCCAGGATTTTGTCCGTGTGGTGTAGGTACACCCACAGCGCTGTTAGGGAGGGAGTTGCAGGATTTTGTCCCTGTGGTGTAGATACACCCACAGTGCTGTTAGGGAGGGTGTTCCAGGATTTTGTCTGTGTGGTGTAGGTACACCAACAGTGCTGTTAGGGAGGGAGTTCCAGGATTTTGTCCCGTGTGGTGTAGGTACACCCACGGCGCTGTTAGGGAGGGAGTTCCAGGATTTTGTCCCGTGTGGTGTAGGTACACCCACAGCGCTGTTAGTGAGGGAGTTCCAGGATTTTGTCCGTGTGGTGTAGGTACACCCACAGCGCTGTTAGGGAGGGAGTTCCAGGATATTGTCCCCGTGTGGTGTCAGTACACCCACAGTGCTGTTAGGGAGGGAGTTCCAGGATTTTGTCCCTGTGGTGTAGGTACACCCACAGCGCTGTTAAGGAGGGAGTTCCAGGAATTTGTCCGTGTGGTGTAGGTACACCCACGGTGCTGTTAGGGAGGGAGTTCCAGGATTTTGTCTGTGTGGTGTAGGTACACCAACAGTGCTGTTAGGGAGGGAGTTCCAGGATTTTGTCCCGTGTGGTGTAGGTACACCCACAGCGCTGTTAGGGAGGGTGTTCCAGGATTTTGTCCCCAATGTGGTGTAGGTACACCCACAGCGCTGTTAGGGAGGGAGTTCCAGGATTTTGTCCTGCGTGGTGTAGGTACACCCACGGGGCTTTTAGGAAGGGAGTTCCAGGATTTTGTCCGTGTGGTGTAGGTACACCCACAGCGCTGTTAGGGAGGGAGTTCCAGGATTTTGTCCCTGTGTGGTGTAGGTACACCCACGGCGCTGTTAGGGAGGTAGTTCCAGGATTTTGTCCGTGTGGTGTAGGTACACCCACAGCGCTGTTAGGGAGGGAGTTCCAGGATTTTGTCCCTGTGGTGTAGGTACACCCACAGCGCTGTTAGGGAGTGAATTCCAGGATTTTGTCCGTGTGGTGTAGGTACACCCACAGCGCTGTTAGGGAGTGAGTTCCAGGATTTTGTCCGTGTGGTGTAGGTACACCCACAGCGCTGTTAGGGAGGGAATTCCAGGATTTTGTCCGTGTGGTGTAGGTACACCCACAGCGCTGTTAGGGAGGGAGTTCCAGGATTTTGTCCGTGTGGTGTAGGTACACCCACAGCGCTGTTAGGGAGGGAGTTACAGGATTTTGTCCGTGTGGTGTTGGTACACCCACAGTGCTGTTAGGGAGGGAGTTCCAGGATTTTGTCCGTGTGGTGTAGGTACACCCACAGTGCTGTTAGGGAGAGAGTTCCAGGATTTTGTCCGTGTGGTGTAGGTACACCCACAGCGCTGTTAGGGAGGGAGTTCCAGGATTTTGTCCCGTGTTGTGTAGGTACACCCACAGCGCTGTTAGGGAGGGAGATCCAGGATTTTGACCCAGCGACAGTGAAGGAACGGCCGATATATTTCCAAGTCAGTAAGGTGAGTAGCTCGGAGGGGAACTTCCAGGTGGTGGGTGTTCCCCATGTGTCTGCTGCCCTTGTCCTTCTAGATGGTAGAGGTGGTGTGTTTGGGCGGTGCTGTCGAAGGAGCCTTGGTGAGTTGCTGCAGTGCATCTTGTAGATGGTACACACGCTGCTGCTACTGTGCGTCGGTGGTGGAGGGAGTGAATGTTTGTGGATGGGGGACGATCGAGCGGGGCTGCTTTGTCCTGGACGGTGTCGAGCTTCTCGAGTGTTGTGGGAGCTGCAACTCATCCAGGCAAGTGGGGAGTATCCCATCACACTCCTGACTTGTGCCTTGTAGATGGTGGACAGGCTTTGGGGAGTCAGGAGGTGAGTTACTCTCCGCAGGATTCCCAGCCTCTGACCTGCTCTTGTAGCCACAGTATTTATATGGCTGGTCCCAGTTCAGTTTCTGGTCAATGGTAAAACCCCCAGGATGTTGGTAGTGGGGGATTCAGTGATGGTGATGCCATTGAGTGTCAAGGGGCGATGGTTAGATTCCCTCTTGTTGGAGATGGTCAGTGCCTGGGACTTGTGTGGCGTGAATGTTACTTGCCGCTGGTCAGCCCAAACCTGGAGCAGGAGGGCTGCTGGATGATCACTCGAGGGAGAGAGAGGACTCGAGGAATTTGTTCAGAGGGGTGAGAGGGGGAAGGGGCTGGGAGGATGTTCCTCTGGAGTAGAAACACCAGCAGGGAGGAGGTGGGTCGAATGGCCTGGTGCTCGGGTCCCCGTCTGAGGGTGGGATGTGCACACGATGGTGTCTGAATGTGCGTCTGATTCCCATTTCAATTCAGGAGAATGTTCCCAACTTTCCAAGTGAAGATCTTCGGGATGGACCCAACTGCGGATTATGTCCTCCTTGTGGACTTCATCTCGGCTGACGACAAGAGATATCGGTGGGTTCACGGACCAAGGAGGGGACTGAGAGAAACCAGTCAGTGTACAGATATCTCCCTGAGAGAGAGGGGACTGAGAGACACCAGTCAGTGTGCAGATATCTCCCTGAGAGAGAGAGGGACTGAGAGACACCAGTCAGTGTACAGATATCTCCCTGAGAGAGAGGGACTGAGAGACACCAGTCAGTGTACAGATATCTCCCTGAGAGAGAGAGGGACTGAGAGACACCAGTCAGTGTACAGATATCTCCCACAGAGAGAGAGAGGGACTGAGAGACACCAGTCAGTGTACAGATATCTCCCTGAGAGAGAGGGACTGAGAGAAACCAGTCAGTGTACAGATATGTCCCTGAGAGAGAGAGAGGGGACTGAGAGACACCAATCAGTGTACAGATATGTCCCTGAGAGAGAGAGAGGGGACTGAGAGACACCAGTCAGTGTACAGATATCTCCCTGAGAGAGAGAGAGGGACTGAGAGACACCAGTCAGTGTACAGAAATCTCCCTGAGAGAGAGAGGGACTGAGAGACACCAGTCACTGTACAGATATCTCCCTGAGAGAGAGGGACTGAGAGACACCAGTCAGTGTACAGATATCTCCCTGAGAGAGAGGGACTGAGAGACACCAGTCAGTGTACAGATATCTCCCTGAGAGAGAGAGGGACTGAGAGACACCAGTCAGTGTACAGATATCTCCCTGAGAGAGAGAGGGACTGAGAGACACCATTCAGTGTACAGATATCTCTCTGAGAGAGAGAGGGACTGAGAGACACCAGTCAGTGTACAGATATCTCCCTGAGAGAGAGGGACTGAGAGAAACCAGTCAGTGTACAGATATGTCCCTGAGAGAGAGAGAGGGGACTGAGAGACACCAGTCAGTGTACAGATATGTCCCTGAGAGAGAGAGAGGGGACTGAGAGACACCAGTCAGTGTACAGATATCTCCCTGAGAGAGAGAGAGGGACTGAGAGACACCAGTCAGTGTACAGATATCTCCCTGAGAGAGAGAGGGACTGAGAGACACCAGTCAGTGTACAGATATCTCCCTGAGAGAGAGAGGGACTGAGAGACACCAGTCAGTGTACAGATATCTCCCTGAGAGAGAGAGAGGGACTGAGAGACACCAGTCAGTGTACAGATATCTCCCTGAGAGAGAGGGACTGAGAGACACCAGTCGGTGTACAGATATCTCCCTGAGAGAGAGGGGACTGAGAGACACCAGTCAGTGTACAGATATCTCCCTGAGAGAGAGGGGACTGAGAGACACCAGTCAGTGTACAGATATCTCCCTGAGAGAGAGAGGGGACTGAGAGACACCAGTCAGTGTACAGATATCTCCTTGAGAGAGAGAGGGACTGAGAGACACCAGTCAGTGTACAGATATCTCCCTGAGAGAGGGAATGAGAGACACCAGTCAGTGTACAGATATCTCCCTGAGAGAGAGAGGGACTGAGAGACACCAGTCAGTGTACAGATATCTCCCTGAGAGAGAGGGACTGAGAGACACCATTCAGTGTACAGATATCTCCCTGAGAGAGAGAGGGACTGAGAGACACCAGTCAGTGTACAGATATCTCCCTGAGAGAGAGGGGGACTGAGAGACACCAGTCAGTGTACAGATATCTCCCTGAGAGAGAGGGGACTGAGAGACACCAGTCAGTGTACAGATATCTCCCTGAGAGAGAGAGAGACTGAGAGACACCAGTCAGTGTACAGATATCTCCCTGAGAGAGAGAGGGACTGAGAGACACCAGTCAGTGTACAGATATCTCCCTGCGAGAGAGAGAGAGACTGAGAGACACCAGTCAGTGTACAGATGTCTCCCTGAGAGAGAGAGGGGACTGAGAGACACCAGTCAGTGTACAGATATCTCCCTGAGAGAGAGGGGACTGAGAGACACCAGTCAGTGTACAGATATCTCCCTGAGAGAGAGAGGGACTGAGAGACACCAGTCAGAGTACAGATATCTCCCTGAGAGAGAGGGGACTGAGAGACACCAGTCAGTGTACAGATATCTCCCTGAGAGAGAGAGAGGGACTCAGAGACACCAGTCAGTGTACAGATATCTCCCTGAGAGAGACAGGGGACTCAGAGACACCAGTCAGTGTACAGATATCTCCCTGAGAGAGACAGGGGACTGAGAGACATCAGTCAGTGTACAGATATCTCCCTGAGAGAGAGAGACTGAGAGACACCAGTCAGTGTACAGATATCTCCCTGAGAGAGAGGGGGACTGAGAGACACCAGTCAGTGTACCGATATCTCCCTGAGAGAGAGAGGGACTGAGAGACACCAGTCAGTGTACAGATATCTCCCTGAGAGAGAGAGGGACTGAGAGACACCAGTCAGTGTACAGATATCTCCCTGAGAGAGAGAGGGACTGAGAGACACCAGTCAGTGTACAGATATCTCCCTGAGAGAGAGAGGGACTGAGAGACACCAGTCAGTGTGCAGATATCTCACTGAGAGAGAGGGGACTGAGAGACACCAGTCAGTGTACAGATATCTCCCTGAGAGAGGGGACTGAGAGACACCAGTCAGTGTACAGATATCTCCCTGAGAGAGGGGACTGAGAGACACCAGTCAGTGTACAGATATCTCCCTGAGAGACAGAGGGGACTGAGAGACACCAGTCAGTGTACAGATATCTCCCTGAGAGAGAGAGGGACTGAGAGACACCAGTCAGTGTACAGATATCTCCCTGAGAGAGAGAGGGACTGAGAGACACCAGTCAGTGTACAGATATCTCCCTGAGAGAGAGAGGGGACTGAGAGACACCAGTCAGTGTACAGATATCTCCCTGAGAGAGAGAGGGACTGAGAGACACCAGTCAGTGTGCAGATATCTCCCTGAGAGAGAGAGGGGACTGAGAGACACCAGTCAGTGTACAGATATCTCCCTGAGAGAGAGAGGGACTGAGAGACACCAGTCAGTGTACAGATATCTCCCTGAGAGAGAGAGAGGGGACTGAGAGACACCAGTCAGTGTACAGATATCTCCCTGAGAGAGAGAGGGACTGAGAGACACCAGTCAGTGTGCAGATATCTCCCTGAGAGAGAGAGGGGACTGAGAGACACCAGTCAGTGTACAGATATCTCCCTGAGAGAGAGGGACTGAGAGACACCAGTCAGTGTACAGATATCTCCCTGAGAGAGGGGACTGAGAGACACCAGTCAGTGTACAGATATCTCCTTGAGAGAGAGGAGACTGAGAGACACCAGTCAGTGTACAGATATCTCCCTGAGAGAGAGAGAGGGACTGAGAGACACCAGTCAGTGTACAGATATCTCCCTGAGAGAGAGAGAGGGACTGAGAGACTCCAGTCAGTGTACAGATATCTCCCTGAGAGAGAGAGAGGGACTGAGAGACACCAGTTAGTGTACAGATATCTCCCTGAGAGACAGCGGGACTGAGAGACACCAGTCAGTGTACAGATATCTCCCTGAGAGAGAGGGACTGAGAGACACCAGTCAGTGTACAGATATCTCCCTGAGAGAGAGAGAGACTGAGAGACACCAGTTAGTGTACAGATATCTCCCTGAGAGACAGCGGGACTGAGAGACACCAGTCAGTGTACAGATTTCTCCCTGAGAGAGAGGGACTGAGAGACACCAGTCAGTGTACAGATATCTTCCTGAGAGAGAGGGGACTGAGGGACACCAGTCAGTGTACAGATATCTCCCTGAGAGAGAGAGGGACTGAGAGACACCGGTCAGTGTACAGATATCTCCCTGAGAGAGAGGGGACTAAGAGACACCAGTCTGTGTAAGGATATCTCCCTGAGAGAGAGAGAGGGGACAGAGTGATACCAGTCAGTGTACAGATATCTCCCTGAGAGAGAGAGGGACTGAGAGACACCAGTCAGTGTGCAGATATCTCCCTGTGAGAGAGTGAGTGAGAGACACCAGTCAATGTACAGATATCTCCCTGAGAGAGAGGGACTGAGAGACACCAGTCGGTGTACAGATATCTCCCTGAGAGAGAAAGGGACTGAGAGACACCAGTCAGTGTACAGATATCTCCCTGAGAGAGAGGGGACTGAGAGACACCAGTCGGTGTACAGATTTCTCCCTTAGAGAGAGAGGGACTGAGAGACACTAGTCAGTGTACAGATATCTCCCTGCGAGAGAGAGAGGGACTGAGAGACACCAGTCAGCGTACAGATATCTCCCTGAGAGAGAGAGAGACTGAGAGACACCAGTCAGTGTACAGATATCTCCCTGAGAGAGAGGGGACTGAGAGACACCAGTCAGTGTACAGATTTCTCCCTGAGAGAGAGAAAGGGACTGAGAGACACCAGTCAGTGTACAGATATCTCCCACAGAGAGAGGGACTGAGAGACACCAGTCAGTGTACAGATATTTCCCTGAGAGAGAGAGAGGGACTGAGAGACACCAGTCAGTGTACAGATATCTCCCTGAGAGAGAGAGTGGGACTGAGAGACACCAGTCAGTGTACAGATATCTCCCTGAGAGAGAGGGGACTGAGAGACACCAGTCAGTGTACAGATATCTCCCTGAGAGAGAGGGACTGAGAGACACCAGTCAGTCTACAGATATCTCCCTGAGAGAGAGAGAGGGACTGAGAGACAACAGTCAGTGTACAGATATCTCCCTGAGAGAGAGGGGACTGAGAGACACCAGTCGGTGTACAGATATCTCCCTTAGAGAGAGAGGGACTGAGAGACACCAGTCAGTGTACAGATATCTCCCTGCGAGAGAGAGAGGGACTGAGAGACACCAGTCAGCGTACAGATATCTCCCTGAGAGAGAGAGAGACTGAGAGACACCAGTCAGTGTACAGATATCTCCCTGAGAGAGAGGGACTGAGAGACACCAGTCAGTGTACAGATATCTCCCTGAGAGAGGGGACTGAGAGACACCAGTCAGTGTACAGATATCTCCCTGAGAGTGAGGGGACTGAGAGACACCAGTCAGTGTACAGATATCTCCCTGAGAGAGAGAGAGGGACTGAGAGACACCCGTCAGTGTACAGATATCTCCCACAGAGAGAGGGACTGAGAGACACCAGTCAGTGTACAGATATCTCCCTGAGAGAGAGAGAGGGACTGAGAGACACCAGTCAGTGTACAGATATCTCCCTGAGAGAGAGAGAGGGACTGAGAGACACCAGTCAGTGTACAGATATCTCCCTGAGAGAGAGGGGACTGAGAGACACCAGTCAGTGTACAGATATCTCCCTGAGAGAGAGGGTTCTGAGAGACACCAGTCAGTGTCCAGATATCTCCCTGAAGAGACAGGGACTGATAGACACCAGTCAGTGTACAGATATCTCCCTGAGAGAGAGGGGACTGAGAGACAACAGTCAGTGTACAGATATCTCCCTGAGAGAGAGAGAGGGGACTGAGAGACACCAGTCAGTGTACAGATATCTCCCTGAGAGAGAGGGACTGAGAGACACCAGTCAGTGTACAGATATCTCACTGAGAGGGAGAGAGGGGACTGAGAGACACCAGTCAGTGTACAGATATCTCCCTGAGAGAGGGACTGAGAGACACCAGTCAGTGTACAGATATCTCACTGAGAGAGAGGGGACAGAGAGACACCAGTCAGTGTACAGATATCTCCCTGAGAGAGAGGGACTGAGAGGCACCAGTCAGTGTACAGATATCTCCCTGAGAGAGAGAGAGGGGACTGAGAGACATCAGTCAGTGTACAGATATCTCCCAGAGAGAGAGGGACTGAGAGACACCAGTCAGTGTACAGATATCTCCCTGAGAGAGGGGACTGAGAGACACCAGTCAGTGTACAGATATCTCCCTGAGAGAGGGGACTGAGAGACACCAGTCAGTGTACAGATATCTCCCTGAGAGAGAGAGGGACTGAGAGACACCAGTCAGTGTACAGATATCTCCCTGAGAGAGAGGGGACTGAGAGACACCAGTCAGTGTACAGATATCTCCCTGAGAGAGAGAGAGGGACTGAGAGACACCAGTCAGTGTACAGATATCTCCCTGAGAGAGAGAGACTGAGTGACACTAGTCAGTTTACAGATATCTCCCTGAGAGAGAGAGGGGACTGAGAGACACCAGTCAGTGTACAGATATCTCCCTGAGAGAGAGGGGACTGAGAGACACCAGTCAGTGTCCAGCTCTCCTCCGCTCCCCATCTCAGCTCTCCTGCTCCTCTTTTCTCTCTCACTATCTTTTCCTGTCTACCCCTCTGCTCACCCCTCTCCTGCCCCTCTCTATCTCTTTGCCCTTCTCCCTTCTCCCTCTCCCCTCTGCAGTCCCTGCTGCCTCCCTCTTCCCCAGTCTTTTCTCTCTCTCTCTCTCTCCCGCCGCTTTCTGTGCCCATCTCTCCCTTACTTTGCTCTCTCCTCCAGCTGCTCTCTGTGCTCTCTTTCTGTAAGTTTTGTCTCTCCCCTTCCCTCACTTTCTCCCTCTCTGTCTCTCTCCCTCCACACCCCCACTCCCTGGCTTTCACTATCCCCCCACGGTCTCTCTCTTTTCCCCTCTCTCTCCCTCCCACCCACCTCTCCAACCCCCGTGAATTACACTA
>JANJGN010001998.1:2500-93160 GCA_026770705.1 Isurus oxyrinchus
TGGAGACAGTGTAGAGGGAGCTTTACTCTGTATCTAACCCCGTGCTGTACCTGTCCTGGGAGTGTTTGATGCTGACAGTGTAGAGGGAGCTTTACTCGGTATCTAACCCCGTGCTGTACCTGTCCTGGGAGTGTTTGATGCTGACAGTGTAGAGGGAGCTTTACTCTGTATCTAACCCCGTGCTGTACCTGTCCTGGGAGTGTTTGATGGGGACAGTGTAGAGGGAGATTTACTCTGTATCTAACCCCCGTGCTGTACCTGTCCTGGGAGTGTTTGATGGGGACAGTGTAGACGGAGCTTTACTCTGTATCTAACCCCGTGCTGCACCTGTCCTGGGAGTGTTTGCTGTGGTCAGTGTAGAGGGAGATTTACTCTGTATCTAACCCGTGCTGTACCTGTCCTGGGAGTGTTTGATGGGGACAGTGTGGAGGGAGCTTTACTCTGTATCTAACCCCGTGCTGTACCTGTCCTGGGAGTGTTTGATGGGGACAGTGTAGAGGGAGCTTTACTCTGTATCTAACCCCGTGCTGTGCCTGTCCTGGGAGTGTTTGATCGGGACAGTGTAGAGGGAGATTTACTCTGTATCTAACCCCGTGCTGTACCTGTCCTGGGAGTGTTTGATGGGGACAGTGTAGACGGAGCTTTACTCTGTATCTACCCCGTGTTGTACCTGTCCTGGGAGTGTTTGATGGGGACAGTGTAGAGGGAGATTTACTCTGCATCTACTTCCGTGCTGTACCTGTCCTGGGAGTTTTTGATGGAGACAGTGTAGTGGGAGCTTTACTCTGTATCTAACCCGTGCTGTACCTGTCCTGGGAGTGTTTGATGCTGACAGTGTAGAGGGAGCTTTACTCTGTATCTAACCCCGTGCTGTACCTGTCCTGGGAGTTTTTGATGGGGACAGTGTAGAGGGAGATTTACTCTGTATCTTACCCCGTGCTGTACCTGTCCTGGGAGTGTTTGATGGGGACAGTGTAGAGGGAGCTTTGCTCTGTATCTAACCCCGTGCTGTACCTGTCCTGGGAGTGTTTGATGGGGACAGTGTAGACGGAGCTTTACTCTGTATCTAACCCCGTGCTGCACCTGTCCTGGGAATGTTTGATGGGGACAGTGTAGAGGGAACTTTACTCTGTATCTAACTCCGTGCTGTGCCTGTCCTGGGAGTGTTTGATGGGGACAGTGTAGAGGGAGATTTACTCTGTATCTAACCCCGTGCTGTACCTGTCCTGGGAGTGTTTGTTGGGGACAGTGCAGAGGGAGATTTACTCTGTATCTAACCCTGTGCTGTACCTGTCCTGGGTGTGTTTGTTTGGGGACAGTGTAGAGGGAGATTTACTCTGTATCTAACCCCGTGCTGTACCTGTCCTGGGAGTGTTTGATGGGGACAGTGTAGAGGGAGATTTACTCTGTATCTAATTCCATGCTGTACCTGTCCTGGGAGTGTTTGATGGGGCCAGTGTATAGGGAGCTTTACTCTGTATCTAACCCCGTGCTGTACCTGTCCTGGGATTGTTTGATGATGACATTGTAGAGGGAGATTTACTCTGTATCTATCCCTATGCCATACCTCTCCAAGGAGTGTTTGATGGGGACAGTGTAGAGGGAGATTTACTCTGTATCTAACCCCGTGCTGTACATGTCCTGGGAGTGTTTGATGGGGACAGTGTAGCGGGAGATTTATTCTGTATCTAGCCTAGTGCTGTACCTGACCTGGGAGTGTTTGATGGGACAGTATAGAGGGACCATTACTCTGTATCTTACCCTGTGCTGTACCTGTCCTGGGAGTGCTTGATGCGGCCAGTGTAGAGGGAGCATTTCTCTACATCTAACCCTGTGTTTCACCTGTCTAGGGATTATTTGATGGGGACAGTGTAGAGAGAGATTTACACTGTATCTTACCCCATGCTGTACCTGTCCTGGGTGGGTTTGATGGGGACAGTGTAGACGGAGCTTGACTCTGTATCTAACCCCCGTGCTGTACGTGTCCTGGGAGTTTTTGATGGGTCAGTGTAGAGGGAGCATAATTCTTTATCTAAACCCGTGGTGCACCTGTCCTGGGAGTGTTTGATGGGGACAGTGTAGAGGGAGATTTACTCTGTATCTAACCCCGTGCTGTTCCTGTCCTGGGAGTGTTTGATGGGGACAGTGTAGAGGGAGATTTACTCTGTATCTTACTCTGCGCTGTTCCTGTTCAGGGAGTGTTTGATTGGGACAGTTTAGAGGGAGCTTTACCCTGTATCTCACCCGCTGCTGTACCTGTCCTGGGAGTGTTTGATTGGGACAGTTTACATGGAGATTTACTCTGTATCTAACCCCATGCTGTATCTGTCCTGGGAGTGTTTGATGGGGACAGTGTAGAGGGATATTTAGTCTGTATCTAACCCCGTGCTGTACCTGTCCTGGGCGTGTTTGATGGGGACAGTGTAGAGGGAGATTTACTCTGCATCTAACCCCGTGCTGTACCTATCTTGGAAGTGTTTGATTGGGACAGTGTAGAGGGAGCTTTACTCTGTATCTAACCCCGTGCTGTACCTGTCCTGGGAGTGTTTGATGGGGACAGTGTAGAGGGAGCTTTACTCTGTATCTAACCCCGTGCTGTACCTGTCCTGGGAGTGTTTGATGGGGACAGTGTAGAGGGAGCTTTACTCTGTATCTAACCCCGTGCTGTGCCTGTCCTGGGGAGTGTTTGATCGGGACAGTGTAGAGGGAGATTTACTCTGTATCTAACCCCGTGCTGTACCTGTCCTGGGAGTGTTTGATGGGGACAGTGTAGACGGAGCTTTACGCTGTATCTAACCCCGTGCTGTACCTGTCCTGGTTGTGTTTGATGGGGACAGTGTAGAGGGAGCTTTACTCTGTATCTACCCCGTGCTGTACCTGTCCTGGGAGTGTTTGATGGGGACAGTGTAGAGGGAGATTTACTCTGCATCTACTTCCGTGCTGTACCTGTCCTGGGAGTTTTGATGGAGACAGTGTAGTGGGAGCTTTACTCTGTATCTAACCCGTGCTGTACCTGTCCTGGGAGTGTTTGATGCTGACAGTGTAGAGGGAGCTTTACTCTGTATCTAACCCCGTGCTGTACCTGTCCTGGGAGTGTTTGATGGGGACAGTGTAGAGGGAGATTTACTCTGTATTTAACCCCGTGCTGTACCTGTCCTGGGGAGTGCTTGATGGGGACAGGGTAGAGGGAGATTTACTCTGTATCTAACCCCGTGCTGTACTTGTCCTGGGAGTGTTTGATGGGGACAGTGTAGAGGGAGATTTACTCTGTATCTAATTCCGTGCTGTACCTTTCCTGGGAGTTTTTGATGGAGACAGTGTAGACGGAGCTTTACTCTGTATCTAACCCCGTGCTGCACCTGTCCTGGGAGTGTTTGATGGGGACAGTGTAGAGGGATATTTAGTCTGTATCTAACCCCGTGCTGTACCTGTCCTGGGCGTGTTTGATGGGGACAGTGTAGAGGGAGATTTACTCTGCATCTAACCCCGTGCTGTACCTATCTTGGAAGTGTTTGATTGGGACAGTGTTGAGGGAGCTTTACTCTGTATCTAACCCCGTGCTGTACCTGTCCTGGGAGTGTTTGATGGGGACAGTGTAGAGGGAGCTTTACTCTGTATCTAACCCTGTGCTGTACCTGTCCTGGGAGTGTTTGATGGGGGACAGTGTAGAGGGAGCTTTACTCTGTATCTAACCCCGTGCTGTGCCTGTCCTGGGAGTGTTTTGATCGGGACAGTGTAGAGGGAGATTTACTCTGTATCTAACCCCGTGCTGTACCTGTCCTGGGAGTGTTTGATGGGGACAGTGTAGACGGAGCTTTACTCTGTATCTAACCCCGTGCTGTACCTGTCCTGGGAGTGTTTGATGGGGACAGTGTAGAGGGAGCTTTACTCTGTATCTACCCCGTGCTGTACCTGTCCTGGGAGTGTTTGATGGGGACAGTGTAGAGGGAGATTTACTCTGCATCTACTTCCGTGCTGTACCTGTCCTGGGAGTTTTTGATGGAGACAGTGTAGTGGGAGCTTTACTCTGTATCTAACCCGTGCTGTACCTGTCCTGGGAGTGTTTGATGCTGACAGTGTAGAGGGAGCTTTACTCTGTATCTAACCCCGTGCTGTACCTGTCCTGGGAGTGTTTGATGGGGACAGTGTAGAGGGAGATTTACTCTGTATCTTACCCCGTGCTGTACCTGTCCTGGGAGTGTTTGATGGGGACAGTGTAGAGGGAGATTTACTCTGTATCTAACCCCGTGCTGTACCTGTCCTGGGAGTGTTTGATGGGGACAGTGTAGAGGGAGCTTTACTCTGTATCTAACACGGTGCTGTACCTTTCCTGGGAGTGTTTGAAGGGGAGAGTGTGGTGGGAGATTTGCTCTGTATCTAACCCCATGCTATACCTGTCCTAGGATTGTTTGGTGGCGATAGTGTAGAGGGAGATTTGCTCTGTGTCTAACCCCGTGCTATACCTGTCCTGGGAGTGTTTGATGGAGGCAGTGTAGAAGGAGCTTTACTCTGTATCTAACCCTGTGCTGTACCTGTTCTGTGAGTGTTTGATGTGGACAGAGTAGAGGGAAATTTACTCTGTATCTTATCCCATGTTGTACCTGTCCTGGGAGTGTTTGATGTGGACAGAGTAGAGGGGTATTTACTGTGTATCTAACACTCTGCTGTACCGGTCCTGGGAGTGTTTGATGGGGACAGTGTAGAGGGAGATTTACTCTGTATCTAACCCCGTGCTGTACCTGTCCTGGGAGTGTTTGATGGGGACAGTGTAGAGGGCTCTTTATTCTGTATCTAACCCCGTGCTGTACATGTACTGGGAGTGTTTGATGGGGACAGTGTAGAGGGCTCTTTATTCTGTATCTAACCCCGTGCTGTACCTGTCCTGGGAGTGTTTGATGGGGACAGTATAGAGGGAGCTTTACTCTGTATAGAAGTCCATGCTGAGCCTGTCCTGGGAATGTTTGATGAGGACAGTGTAGAGGGACCTTTACTCTGTATCTAAGTTCGTTCTCTACCTGTATTGGCTCTGTCAGGTGGGTCTCTCGATCTGCTATGACCTTCGTTTTCCAGAAGTATCCCAGGTATTGACTCAAGCAGGAGCAGAAGTCTTGACATTCCCATCAGCATTCACCGTGACAACCGGACGAGCTCATTGGGAGGTTAGTTTACTTGTGAGTCCGGGTGTGACGGAACACTCCTTAAATAGTCATTTCAGTTGTGTGAGCGAGAGCCCGGGTGTGAAGGAGCACTCCTTTAATGGTGATTTCAGTGTGTGTGTGTGAGCCCGGGTGTGAAGGAACACTCCTTTAATAGTCATTTCAGTTGTGTGAGCCCGGGTGTGAAGGAACACTCCTTTAATAGTGATTTCAGTGTTTGTGTGTGTGTGTGAGCCCGGGTGTGAAGGACCACTCCTTTAATAGTGATTTCAGTGTGTGTGTGAGAGTCCGGGTGTGAAGGAACACTCCTTTAATAGTGATTTCAGTGTGTGTGTGAAAGTCCGGGTGTGAAGGAACACTCCTTTAATAGTGATTTCAGTGTGTGTGTGAGAGTCCGGGTGTGCAGGAACACTTCTTTAATAGTGATTTCAGTGTGTGTGTGAGCCCGGGTGTGAAGGAACACTTCTTTAATAGTGATTTCAGTGTGTGTGTGAGCCCGGGTGTGAAGGAACACTCCTTTCATAGTGATTTCAGTGTGTGTGAGACCGGGTGTGAAGGAACACTCCTTGAATAGTGATTTCAGTGTGTGTGTGTGAGCCCATGTGTGAAGGAACACTCCTTTAATAGTGATTTCAGTGTGTGTGTGAGAGTCCGGGTGTGCAGGAACATTTCTTTAATAGTGATTTCAGTGTGTGTGTGAGAGTCCGGGTGTGAAGGAACACTCCTTTAATAGTGATTTCAGTGTGTGTATGAGCCCGGGTGTGAAGGAACACTCCTTTAATAGTGATTTCAGTGTGTGTGAGCCCAGGTGAGAAGGAACACTCCTTTAATAGTGATTTCAGTGTGTGTGCGCGGGTGTGAAGGAACACTCCTTTAATAGTGATTTCAGTGTGTGAGCCCGGGTGTGAAGGAACACTCCTTTAATAGTGATTTCAGTGTGTGTGAGCCCGGGTGTGAAGGAACACTCCTTTAATAGTGTTTTCAGTGTGTGTGTGTGAGCCCGTGTGTGAAGGAACACTCCTTTAATAGTGATTTCAGTGTGTGTATGAGCCCGGGTGTGAAGGAACACTCCTTTAATAGTGATTTCAGTGTGTGTGAGCCCGGGTGTGAAGGAACACTCCTTTAATAGTGATTTCAGTATGTGTGTGTGTGTGAGTCTGGGTGTGAAGGAACACTCCTTTAATAGTGATTTCAGTGTGTGTGAGAGCCCGGGTGTGAAGGAACACTCCTTTAATGGTGATCTCATTGTGTGTGTGTGTGCCCGGTTGTGAAGGAACACTCCTTTAATAGTGATTTCAGTGTGTGTGAGCCCGGGTATGAAGGAGCACTCCTTTAATAGTGATTTCAGTGTTTGTGTGTGTGTGTGAGCCCGGGTGTGAAGGAACACTCCTTTAACAGTGATTTCAGTGTGTGTGTGTGTGTGTGTGAGACTGTGTGTGAAGGAACATTCCTTTAATAGTGATTTCAGTGTATGTGTGAGCCCGGGTGTGAAGGAACACTCCTTTAATAGTGATTTCAGTGTGTGTGTGTGAGTCCGGGTGTGAAGGAACACTCCTTTAATAGTCATTTCAGTGTGTTTGTGAGCCCGGCTGTGAAGGAACACTCCTTTAATAGTGATTTCAGTGTGTGTTTGTGAGCCCGGGTGTGAAGGAACACTCCTTTAATAGTGATTTCAGTATGTGTGTGTGTGTGTGTGTGTGTGAGCCCGGGTGTGAAGGAACACTCCTTCAATAGTGATTTCAGTGTGTGTGTGTGAGCCCGGGTGTGAAGGAACACTCCTTTAATACTGATTTCAGTGTGTGTGAGCCCGGGTGTGAAGGAACACTCCTTTAATAGTGATTTCAGTGTGTGTGTGAGCCCGGGTGTGAAGGAACACTCCTTTAATACTGATTTCAGTGTGTGTGAGCCCGGGTGTGAAGGAACACTCCTTTAATAGTGATTTCAGTGTTTGTGAGCCCGGGTGTGAAGGAACACTCCTTTAATAGTGACTTCAGTGTGTGTGTGAGTCTGGGTGTGAAGGAACACTCCTTTAATAGTGATTTCAGTGTGTGTGAGTCCGGCTGTGAAGGAACACTCCCTTAATAGTGATTTCAGAGTGCGTGAGGCCGGGTGTGAAGGAACACTCCTTTAATAGTGATTTCAGTGTGTGTGAGCCCGGGTGTGAAGGAACACTCCTTTAATAGTGATTTCTGTGTGTGTGAGAGCCCGGGTATGAAGGAACACTCCTTTAATAGTGATTTCAGTGTGTGTGAGAGCCCGGGTATGAAGGAACACTCCTTTAATAGTGATTTCAGTGTGTGTGAGCCGAGGTGTGAAGGAACACTCCTTTAATAGTGATTTCAGTCTGTGTGTGTGAGCCCGGGTGTGAAGGAACACTCCTTTAATAGTGATTTCAGTCTGTGTGTGAGTACGGGTGTGAAGGAACACTCCTTTAATAGTGATTTCAGTGTATGTGTGATCCCGGGTGTGAAGGAACACTCCTTTAATAGTGATTTCAGTCTGTGTGTGAGTACGGGTTTGAAGGAACACTCCATTAATAGTGATTTCAGTGTGTGTGTGAGCCCGGGTGTGAAGGAACACTCCTTTAACAGTGATTTCAGTGTGGTTGAGCCCGAGTGTGAAGGAATACTCCTTTAATAGTGATTTCAGTGTGTGTGTGTGAGCCCGAGTGTGCAGGAACACTCCTTTAATAGTGATTTCAGTGTGTGTGTGTGTGTGTGAGCCCGGGTATGAAGGAACACTCCTTTAAATGTGATTTCAGTGTGTGTGAACCCGGGTGTGAAGGAACACTCCTTTAATAGTGATTTCAGTGTGTGTGTGAGTACGGGTGTGAAGGAACAATCCATTAATAGTGATTTCAGTGTGTGTGTGAGCCCGGATGTGAAGTAACACTCCTTTAATAGTGATTTCAGTGTGTGTGAGCCCGGGTGTGAAGGAACACTCCTTTAATAGTAATTTCAGTGTGTGTGTGTGAGCCCGAGTGTGCAGGAACACTCCTTTAATAGTGATTTCAGTGTGTGTGTGTGTGCCCGTGTGTGAAGGAACACTCCTTTAACAGTGATTTCAGTGTGTGTGTGTGTGTGTGAGCCCGGGTGTGAAGGAACACTCCTTTAACAGCGATTTCAGTGTGGTTGAGCCAGAGTGTGAAGCAACACTCCTTTAATAGTAATTTCAGTGTGTGTGTGTGAGCCCGAGTGTGCGGGAACACTCCTTTAATAGTGATTTCAGTGTGTGTGTGTGTGCCCGTGTGTGAAGGAACACTCCTTTAACAGTGATTTCAGTGTGTGTGTGTGTGTGTGTGTGTGTGAGCCCGGGTGTGAAGGAACACTCCTTTAATACTGATTTCAGTGTGTGTGAACCCGGGTGTGAAGGAACACTCCTTTAATATTGATTTCAGTGTGTGTGAGTCCGGGTGTGAAGGAACACTCCTTTAATAGTGATTTCAGTGTGTGTGAGCCCGGGTGTGAAGGAACACTCCTTTAATAGTGATTTCAGTGTGTGTGAGCCCGTGTGTGACGGAACACTCCTTTAATACTGATTTCAGTGTGTGTGAGCCCGGTTGTGAAGGAACACTCCTTTAATAGTGATTTCAGTGTGTGTGAGCCCAGGTGTGAAGGAACACTCTTTTAATAGTGATTTCAGTGTGTGTGAACCCGGGTGTGAAGGAACACTCCTTTAATAGTGATTTCAGTGTGTGTGAGTCCGGGTGTGAAGGAACACTCCTTTAATAGTGATTTCAGTGTGTGTGAGCCGAGGTGTGAAGGAACACTCCTTTAATAGTGATTTCAGTGTGTGTGAGCCCGTGTGTGACGGAACACTCCTTTAATAGTGATTTCAGTGTGTGTGTGTGTGAGCCCGGGTGTGAAGGAACACTCCTTTAATAGTGATTTCAGTGTGTGTGTGTGAGCCCGGGTGTGAAGGAACACTCCTTTAATAGTGATTTCAGTGTGTGTGAGCCCGGGTGTGAAGGAACACTCCTTTAATTGTGATTTCAGTGTGTGTGAGCCTGGGTGTGAAGGAACACTCCTTTAATAGTGATTTCAGTGTGTGTGAACCCGGGTGTGAAGGAACACTCCTTTAATAGTGATTTCAGTGTGTCTGAGTCCGGGTGTGAAGGAACACTCCTTTAATAGTGATTTCAGTGTGTGTGAGCCCGGGTGTGAATGAACACTCCTTTAATAGTGATTCCAGTGTGTGTGAGCCCGGGTGTGAAGGAACACTCCTTTAATAGTGATTTCAGTGTGTGAGTGCCCGGGTGTGAAGGAACACTCATTTGTTAGTGATTTCAGTTTGTGTAAGCCTGGGTGTGAAGGAACACTCCTTTAAAAGTGATTTAAGTGTGTGTGTGTGTGTGTGTGTGTGTGAGTCCGGGTGTGAAGCAACACTCCTTTAATAGTGATTTCAGTTTGTGTGAGTCCGGGTGTGAAGGAACACTCCTTGAAAAGTGATTTCAGTGTTTGTGAGCCCGGGTTTGAAGGAACACTCCGTTAATAGTGATTTCAGTGTGTGTGTGTGAGTCCGGGTTTGAAGGAACACACCTTTAATAGTGATTTCAGTTGTGTGTGTGAGCCCGGGTGTGAAGGAACACTCCTTTAATAGTGATTTCAGTGTGTGTGAGTCCGGGTGTGAAGGAACACTCCTGTAATAGTGATTTCAGTGTGTGTGTGTGAGTCCGGGTGTGAAGGAACACTCCTTTAATAGTGATTTCAGTGTGTGTCAGCCGGGGTGTGAAGGAACACTCCTTTAATAGTGATTTCAGTGTGTGTGTGTGAGCCCGGGTGTGAAGGAACACTCCTTTAATAGTGATTTCAGTCTGTATGTGAGTACGGGTGTGAAGGAACACTCCTTTTATAGTGATTTCAGTGTGATTGAGCCCAGGTGTGAAGGAACACTCCTTTAATAGTGATTTCAGTGTGTGTGAGTCCGGGTGTGAAGGAACACTCCTTTAATAGTGATTTCAGTGTGTGTGTGCGCGGGTGTGAAGGAACAGTCCTTTAATAGTGATTTCAGTGTGTGAGTCCAGGTGTGAAGGAACACTCCTTTAATAGTGATTTCAGTGTGTGTGAGCCCGGGTGTGAAGGAACACTCCTTTAATAGTGATTTCAGTGTGTGTGTGAGCCCGGGTGTGAAGGAACACTCCTTTAATAGTGATTTCAGTGTGTGTGAGAGCCCGGGTGTGAAGGAACACTCCTTTAATGGTGATCTCATTGTGTGTGTGTGTGCCCGGTTGTGAAGGAACACTCCTTTAATAGTGATTTCAGTGTGTGTGAGCCCGGGTGTGAAGGAGCACTCCTTTAATAGTGATTTCAGTGTGATTGAGCCCAGGTGTGAAGGAACACTCCTTTAATAGTGATTTCAGTGTGTGTGAGTCCGGGTGTGAAGGAACACTCCTTTAATAGTGATTTCAGTGTGTGTGTGCGCGGGTGTGAAGGAACAGTCCTTTAATAGTGATTTCAGTGTGTGAGTCCAGGTGTGAAGGAACACTCCTTTAATAGTGATTTCAGTGTGTGTGAGCCCGGGTGTGAAGGAACACTCCTTTAATAGTGATTTCAGTGTGTGTGTGAGCCCGGGTGTGAAGGAACACTCCTTTAATAGTGATTTCAGTGTGTGTGAGAGCCCGGGTGTGAAGGAACACTCCTTTAATGGTGATCTCATTGTGTGTGTGTGTGCCCGGTTGTGAAGGAACACTCCTTTAATAGTGATTTCAGTGTGTGTGAGCCCGGGTGTGAAGGAGCACTCCTTTAATAGTGATTTCAGTGTTTGTGTGTGTGTGTGAGCCCGGGTGTGAAGGAACACTCCTTTAATAGTGATTTCAGTGTGTGTGAGTCCGGGTGTGAAGGAACACTCCTGTTATAGTGATTTCAGTGTGTGTGTGTGAGTCCGGGTGTGAAGGAACACTCCTTTAATAGTGATTTCAGTGTGTGTGAGCCGGGGTGTGAAGGAACACTCCTTTAATAGTGATTTCAGTGTGTGTGTGTGATCCCGGCTGTGAAGGAACACTCCTTTAATAGTGATTTCAGTCTGTATGTGAGTACGGGTGTGAAGGAACACTCCTTTAATAGTGATTTCAGTGTGTGTGAGTCCGGGTGTGAAGGAACACTCCTTTAATAGTGATTTCAGTGTGTGTGTGCGCGGGTGTGAAGGAACAGTCCTTTAATAGTGATTTCAGTGTGTGAGTCCAGGTGTGAAGGAACGCTCCTTTAATAGTGATTTCAGTGTGTGTGTGAGCCCGGGTGTGAAGGAACACTCCTTTAATAGTGATTTCAGTGTGTGTGAGAGCCCGGGTGTGAAGGAACACTCCTTTAATGGTGATCTCATTGTGTGTGTGTGTGCCCGGTTGTGAAGGAACACTCCTTTAATAGTGATTTCAGTGTGTGTGAGCCCGGGTGTGAAGGAGCACTCCTTTAATAGTGATTTCAGTGTGATTGAGCCCAGGTGTGAAGGAACACTCCTTTAATAGTGATTTCAGTGTGTGTGAGTCCGGGTGTGAAGGAACACTCCTTTAATAGTGATTTCAGTGTGTGTGTGCGCGGGTGTGAAGGAACAGTCCTTTAATAGTGATTTCGGTGTGTGAGTCCAGGTGTGAAGGAACACTCCTTTAATAGTGATTTCAGTGTGTGTGAGCCCGGGTGTGAAGGAACACTCCTTTAATAGTGATTTCAGTGTGTGTGTGAGCCCGGGTGTGAAGGAACACTCCTTTAATAGTGATTTCAGTGTGTGTGAGAGCCCGGGTGTGAAGGAACACTCCTTTAATGGTGATCTCATTGTGTGTGTGTGTGCCCGGTTGTGAAGGAACACTCCTTTAATAGTGATTTCAGTGTGTGTGAGCCCGGGTGTGAAGGAGCACTCCTTTAATAGTGATTTCAGTGTTTGTGTGTGTGTGTGAGCCCGGGTGTGAAGGAACACTCCTTTAATAGTGATTTCAGTGTGTGTGAGTCCGGGTGTGAAGGAACACTCCTGTTATAGTGATTTCAGTGTGTGTGTGTGAGTCCGGGTGTGAAGGAACACTCCTTTAATAGTGATTTCAGTGTGTGTGAGCCGGGGTGTGAAGGAACACTCCTTTAATAGTGATTTCAGTGTGTGTGTGTGAGCCCGGGTGTGAAGGAACACTCCTTTAATAGTGATTTCAGTCTGTATGTGAGTACGGGTGTGAAGGAACACTCCTGTTATAGTGATTTCAGTGTGTGTGTGTGTGAGCCCGGGTGTGAAGGAACACTCCTTTGGTAGTGATCTCAGTGTGATTGAGCCTGGGTGTGAAGGAACACTCCTTTAATAGTGATTTCAGTGTGTGATTGCCCGGGTGTGAAGGAACACTCCTTTGTTAGTGATTTCAGTTTGTGTGAGCCTGGGTGTGAAGGAACACTCCTTTAAAAGTGATTTAAGTGTGTGTGTGTGTGTGTGAGTCCGGGTGTGAAGGAACACTCCTTTAATAGTTATTTGATATGTGTGAGTCCGGGTGTGAAGGAACCACTCCTTTAATAGTGATTTCAGTGTGTGTGTGTGAGCCCGGGTGTGAAGGAACACCCCTTTAATAGTGATTTCAGTGTGTGTGAGACCGGGTTTGAAGGAACACTCCTTTAATAGTGATTTCAGTGTGTGTGTGTGAGCCCGGGTGTGAAGGAACACTCTTTAATAGTCATTTCAGTGTGTTTGTGAGCCCGGGTGTGATGGAACACTCCTTTAATAGTGATTTCAGTGTGTGTGAGCCCGGGTGTGAAGGAACACTCCTTTAATAGTGATTTCAGTGTGTGTGTGTGTGTGTGAGTCCGGGTGTGAAGGAACACTCCTTTAGTAGTGATTTCATATGTGTGAGTCCGGGTGTGAAGGAACCACTCCTTTAATAGTGATTTCAGTGTGTGTGTGTGAGCCCGGGTGTGAAGGAACACCCCTTTAATAGTGATTTCAGTGTGTGTGAGCCCGGGTTTGAAGGAACACTCCTTTAATAGTGATTTCAGTGTGTGTGTGTGAGCCCGGGTGTGAAGGAACACCCCTTTAATAGTGATTTCAGTGTGTGTGAGCCCGGGTTTGAAGGAACACTCCTTTAATAGTGATTTCAGTGTGTGTGTGTGAGCCCGGGTGTGAAGGAACACTCCTTTAATAGTCATTTCAGTGTGTTTGTGAGCCCGGGTGTGAAGGAACACTCCTTTAATAGTGATTTCAGTGTGTGTGAGCCCGTGTGTGACGGAATCACTCCTTTAATAGTGATTTCAGTGTGTGTGAGCCCGGTTGTGAAGGAACACTCCTTGAATAGTGATTTCAGTGTGTGTGAACCCAGGTGTGAAGGAACACTCCTTTAATAGTGATTTCAGTGTGTGTGAGCCCGTGTGTGACGGAACACTCCTTTAATAGTGATTTCAGTGTGTGTGTGTGTGAGCCCGGGTGTGAAGGAACACTCCTTTAATAGTGATTTCAGTGTGTGTGTGTGTGAGCCCGGGTGTGAAGGAACACTCCTTTAATAGTGATTTCAGTGTGTGTGAGCCTGGGTGTGAAGGAACACTCCTTTAATAGTGATTTCAGTGTGTGTGAACCCGGGTGTGAAGGAGCACTCCTTTAATAGTGATTTCAGTGTTTGTGTGTGTGTGTGAGCCCGGGTGTGAAGGAACACTCCTTTAATAGTGATTTCAGTGTGTGTGAGTCCGGGTGTGAAGGAACACTCCTTTAATAGTGATTTCAGTGTGTGTGTGTGAGCCCGGGTGTGAAGGAACACTCCTTTAATAGTGATTTCAGTCTGTATGTGAGTACGGGTGTGAAGGAACACTCCTTTAACAGTGATTTCAGTGTGTGTGTGTGTGTGTGAGCCCGGGTGTGAAGGAACACTCCTTTAACAGCGATTTCAGTGTGGTTGAGCCAGAGTGTGAAGGAACACTCCTTTAATAGTAATTTCAGTGTGTGTGTGTGAGCCCGAGTGTGCGGGAACACTCCTTTAATAGTGATTTCAGTGTGTGTGTGTGTGCCCGTGTGTGAAGGAACACTCCTTTAACAGTGATTTCAGTGTGTGTGTGTGTGTGTGTGTGTGTGAGCCCGGGTGTGAAGGAACACTCCTTTAATACTGATTTCAGTGTGTGTGAACCCGGGTGTGAAGGAACACTCCTTTAATATTGATTTCAGTGTGTGTGAGTCCGGGTGTGAAGGAACACTCCTTTAATAGTGATTTCAGTGTGTGTGAGCCCGGGTGTGAAGGAACACTCCTTTAATAGTGATTTCAGTGTGTGTGAGCCCGTGTGTGACGGAACACTCCTTTAATACTGATTTCAGTGTGTGTGAGCCCGGTTGTGAAGGAACACTCCTTTAATAGTGATTTCAGTGTGTGTGAGCCCAGGTGTGAAGGAACACTCTTTTAATAGTGATTTCAGTGTGTGTGAACCCGGGTGTGAAGGAACACTCCTTTAATAGTGATTTCAGTGTGTGTGAGTCCGGGTGTGAAGGAACACTCCTTTAATAGTGATTTCAGTGTGTGTGAGCCGAGGTGTGAAGGAACACTCCTTTAATAGTGATTTCAGTGTGTGTGAGCCCGTGTGTGACGGAACACTCCTTTAATAGTGATTTCAGTGTGTGTGTGTGTGAGCCCGGGTGTGAAGGAACACTCCTTTAATAGTGATTTCAGTGTGTGTGTGTGAGCCCGGGTGTGAAGGAACACTCCTTTAATAGTGATTTCAGTGTGTGTGAGCCCGGGTGTGAAGGAACACTCCTTTAATTGTGATTTCAGTGTGTGTGAGCCTGGGTGTGAAGGAACACTCCTTTAATAGTGATTTCAGTGTGTGTGAACCCGGGTGTGAAGGAACACTCCTTTAATAGTGATTTCAGTGTGTCTGAGTCCGGGTGTGAAGGAACACTCCTTTAATAGTGATTTCAGTGTGTGTGAGCCCGGGTGTGAATGAACACTCCTTTAATAGTGATTCCAGTGTGTGTGAGCCCGGGTGTGAAGGAACACTCCTTTAATAGTGATTTCAGTGTGTGAGTGCCCGGGTGTGAAGGAACACTCATTTGTTAGTGATTTCAGTTTGTGTAAGCCTGGGTGTGAAGGAACACTCCTTTAAAAGTGATTTAAGTGTGTGTGTGTGTGTGTGTGTGTGTGTGTGAGTCCGGGTGTGAAGCAACACTCCTTTAATAGTGATTTCAGTTTGTGTGAGTCCGGGTGTGAAGGAACACTCCTTGAAAAGTGATTTCAGTGTTTGTGAGCCCGGGTTTGAAGGAACACTCCGTTAATAGTGATTTCAGTGTGTGTGTGTGAGTCCGGGTTTGAAGGAACACACCTTTAATAGTGATTTCAGTTGTGTGTGTGAGCCCGGGTGTGAAGGAACACTCCTTTAATAGTGATTTCAGTGTGTGTGAGTCCGGGTGTGAAGGAACACTCCTGTAATAGTGATTTCAGTGTGTGTGTGTGAGTCCGGGTGTGAAGGAACACTCCTTTAATAGTGATTTCAGTGTGTGTCAGCCGGGGTGTGAAGGAACACTCCTTTAATAGTGATTTCAGTGTGTGTGTGTGAGCCCGGGTGTGAAGGAACACTCCTTTAATAGTGATTTCAGTCTGTATGTGAGTACGGGTGTGAAGGAACACTCCTTTTATAGTGATTTCAGTGTGATTGAGCCCAGGTGTGAAGGAACACTCCTTTAATAGTGATTTCAGTGTGTGTGAGTCCGGGTGTGAAGGAACACTCCTTTAATAGTGATTTCAGTGTGTGTGTGCGCGGGTGTGAAGGAACAGTCCTTTAATAGTGATTTCAGTGTGTGTGAGTCCGGGTGTGAAGGAACACTCCTTTAATAGTGATTTCAGTGTGTGTGTGCGCGGGTGTGAAGGAACACTCCTTTAATAGTGATTTCAGTGTGTGTGTGTGAGCCCGGGTGTGAAGGAACACTCCTTTAATAGTGATTTCAGTCTGTATGTGAGTACGGGTGTGAAGGAACACTCCTGTTATAGTGATTTCAGTGTGTGTGTGTGTGAGCCCGGGTGTGAAGGAACACTCCTTTGGTAGTGATCTCAGTGTGATTGAGCCTGGGTGTGAAGGAACACTCCTTTAATAGTGATTTCAATGTGTGATTGCCCGGGTGTGAAGGAACACTCCTTTGTTAGTGATTTCAGTTTGTGTGAGCCTGGGTGTGAAGGAACACTCCTTTAAAAGTGATTTAAGTGTGTGTGTGTGTGTGTGAGTCCGGGTGTGAAGGAACACTCCTTTAATAGTTATTTGATATGTGTGAGTCCGGGTGTGAAGGAACCACTCCTTTAATAGTGATTTCAGTGTGTGTGAGACCGGGTTTGAAGGAACACTCCTTTAATAGTGATTTCAGTGTGTGTGTGTGAGCCCGGGTGTGAAGGAACACTCTTTAATAGTCATTTCAGTGTGTTTGTGAGCCCGGGTGTGATGGAACACTCCTTTAATAGTGATTTCAGTGTGTGTGAGCCCGGGTGTGAAGGAACACTCCTTTAATAGTGATTTCAGTGTGTGTGTGTGTGTGTGAGTCCGGGTGTGAAGGAACACTCCTTTAGTAGTGATTTCATATGTGTGAGTCCGGGTGTGAAGGAACCACTCCTTTAATAGTGATTTCAGTGTGTGTGTGTGAGCCCGGGTGTGAAGGAACACCCCTTTAATAGTGATTTCAGTGTGTGTGAGCCCGGGTTTGAAGGAACACTCCTTTAATAGTGATTTCAGTGTGTGTGTGTGAGCCCGGGTGTGAAGGAACACCCCTTTAATAGTGATTTCAGTGTGTGTGAGCCCGGGTTTGAAGGAACACTCCTTTAATAGTGATTTCAGTGTGTGTGTGTGAGCCCGGGTGTGAAGGAACACTCCTTTAATAGTTATTTCAGTGTGTTTGTGAGCCCGGGTGTGAAGGAACACTCCTTTAATAGTGATTTCAGTGTGTGTGAGCCCGTGTGTGACGGAATCACTCCTTTAATAGTGATTTCAGTGTGTGTGAGCCCGGTTGTGAAGGAACACTCCTTGAATAGTGATTTCAGTGTGTGTGAACCCAGGTGTGAAGGAACACTCCTTTAATAGTGATTTCAGTGTGTGTGAGCCCGTGTGTGACGGAACACTCCTTTAATAGTGATTTCAGTGTGTGTGTGTGTGAGCCCGGGTGTGAAGGAACACTCCTTTAATAGTGATTTCAGTGTGTGTGTGTGTGAGCCCGGGTGTGAAGGAACACTCCTTTAATAGTGATTTCAGTGTGTGTGAGCCTGGGTGTGAAGGAACACTCCTTTAATAGTGATTTCAGTGTGTGTGAACCCGGGTGTGAAGGAGCACTCCTTTAATAGTGATTTCAGTGTTTGTGTGTGTGTGTGAGCCCGGGTGTGAAGGAACACTCCTTTAATAGTGATTTCAGTGTGTGTGAGTCCGGGTGTGAAGGAACACTCCTTTAATAGTGATTTCAGTGTGTGTGTGTGAGCCCGGGTGTGAAGGAACACTCCTTTAATAGTGATTTCAGTCTGTATGTGAGTACGGGTGTGAAGGAACACTCCTTTAACAGTGATTTCAGTGTGTGTGTGTGTGTGTGAGCCCGGGTGTGAAGGAACACTCCTTTAACAGCGATTTCAGTGTGGTTGAGCCAGAGTGTGAAGGAACACTCCTTTAATAGTAATTTCAGTGTGTGTGTGTGAGCCCGAGTGTGCGGGAACACTCCTTTAATAGTGATTTCAGTGTGTGTGTGTGTGCCCGTGTGTGAAGGAACACTCCTTTAACAGTGATTTCAGTGTGTGTGTGTGTGTGTGTGTGTGTGTGAGCCCGGGTGTGAAGGAACACTCCTTTAATACTGATTTCAGTGTGTGTGAACCCGGGTGTGAAGGAACACTCCTTTAATATTGATTTCAGTGTGTGTGAGTCCGGGTGTGAAGGAACACTCCTTTAATAGTGTTTTCAGTGTGTGTGAGCCCGGGTGTGAAGGAACACTCCTTTAATAGTGATTTCAGTGTGTGTGAGCCCGTGTGTGACGGAACACTCCTTTAATACTGATTTCAGTGTGTGTGAGCCCGGTTGTGAAGGAACACTCCTTTAATAGTGATTTCAGTGTGTGTGAGCCCAGGTGTGAAGGAACACTCTTTTAATAGTGATTTCAGTGTGTGTGAACCCGGGTGTGAAGGAACACTCCTTTAATAGTGATTTCAGTGTGTGTGAGTCCGGGTGTGAAGGAACACTCCTTTAATAGTGATTTCAGTGTGTGTGAGCCGAGGTGTGAAGGAACACTCCTTTAATAGTGATTTCAGTGTGTGTGAGCCCGTGTGTGACGGAACACTCCTTTAATAGTGATTTCAGTGTGTGTGTGTGTGAGCCCGGGTGTGAAGGAACACTCCTTTAATAGTGATTTCAGTGTGTGTGTGTGAGCCCGGGTGTGAAGGAACACTCCTTTAATAGTGATTTCAGTGTGTGTGAGCCCGGGTGTGAAGGAACACTCCTTTAATTGTGATTTCAGTGTGTGTGAGCCTGGGTGTGAAGGAACACTCCTTTAATAGTGATTTCAGTGTGTGTGAACCCGGGTGTGAAGGAACACTCCTTTAATAGTGATTTCAGTGTGTCTGAGTCCGGGTGTGAAGGAACACTCCTTTAATAGTGATTTCAGTGTGTGTGAGCCCGGGTGTGAATGAACACTCCTTTAATAGTGATTCCAGTGTGTGTGAGCCCGGGTGTGAAGGAACACTCCTTTAATAGTGATTTCAGTGTGTGAGTGCCCGGGTGTGAAGGAACACTCATTTGTTAGTGATTTCAGTTTGTGTAAGCCTGGGTGTGAAGGAACACTCCTTTAAAAGTGATTTAAGTGTGTGTGTGTGTGTGTGTGTGTGTGTGTGTGAGTCCGGGTGTGAAGCAACACTCCTTTAATAGTGATTTCAGTTTGTGTGAGTCCGGGTGTGAAGGAACACTCCTTGAAAAGTGATTTCAGTGTTTGTGAGCCCGGGTTTGAAGGAACACTCCGTTAATAGTGATTTCAGTGTGTGTGTGTGAGTCCGGGTTTGAAGGAACACACCTTTAATAGTGATTTCAGTTGTGTGTGTGAGCCCGGGTGTGAAGGAACACTCCTTTAATAGTGATTTCAGTGTGTGTGAGTCCGGGTGTGAAGGAACACTCCTGTAATAGTGATTTCAGTGTGTGTGTGTGAGTCCGGGTGTGAAGGAACACTCCTTTAATAGTGATTTCAGTGTGTGTCAGCCGGGGTGTGAAGGAACACTCCTTTAATAGTGATTTCAGTGTGTGTGTGTGAGCCCGGGTGTGAAGGAACACTCCTTTAATAGTGATTTCAGTCTGTATGTGAGTACGGGTGTGAAGGAACACTCCTTTTATAGTGATTTCAGTGTGATTGAGCCCAGGTGTGAAGGAACACTCCTTTAATAGTGATTTCAGTGTGTGTGAGTCCGGGTGTGAAGGAACACTCCTTTAATAGTGATTTCAGTGTGTGTGTGCGCGGGTGTGAAGGAACAGTCCTTTAATAGTGATTTCAGTGTGTGAGTCCAGGTGTGAAGGAACATTCCTTTAATAGTGATTTCAGTGTGTGTGAGCCCGGGTGTGAAGGAACACTCCTTTAATAGTGATTTCAGTGTGTGTGTGAGCCCGGGTGTGAAGGAACACTCCTTTAATAGTGATTTCAGTGTGTGTGAGAGCCCGGGTGTGAAGGAACACTCCTTTAATGGTGATCTCATTGTGTGTGTGTGTGCCCGGTTGTGAAGGAACACTCCTTTAATAGTGATTTCAGTGTGTGTGAGCCCGGGTGTGAAGGAGCACTCCTTTAATAGTGATTTCAGTGTGATTGAGCCCAGGTGTGAAGGAACACTCCTTTAATAGTGATTTCAGTGTGTGTGAGTCCGGGTGTGAAGGAACACTCCTTTAATAGTGATTTCAGTGTGTGTGTGCGCGGGTGTGAAGGAACAGTCCTTTAATAGTGATTTCAGTGTGTGAGTCCAGGTGTGAAGGAACACTCCTTTAATAGTGATTTCAGTGTGTGTGAGCCCGGGTGTGAAGGAACACTCCTTTAATAGTGATTTCAGTGTGTGTGTGAGCCCGGGTGTGAAGGAACACTCCTTTAATAGTGATTTCAGTGTGTGTGAGAGCCCGGGTGTGAAGGAACACTCCTTTAATGGTGATCTCATTGTGTGTGTGTGTGCCCGGTTGTGAAGGAACACTCCTTTAATAGTGATTTCAGTGTGTGTGAGCCCGGGTGTGAAGGAGCACTCCTTTAATAGTGATTTCAGTGTTTGTGTGTGTGTGTGAGCCCGGGTGTGAAGGAACACTCCTTTAATAGTGATTTCAGTGTGTGTGAGTCCGGGTGTGAAGGAACACTCCTGTTATAGTGATTTCAGTGTGTGTGTGTGAGTCCGGGTGTGAAGGAACACTCCTTTAATAGTGATTTCAGTGTGTGTGAGCCGGGGTGTGAAGGAACACTCCTTTAATAGTGATTTCAGTGTGTGTGTGTGAGCCCGGGTGTGAAGGAACACTCCTTTAATAGTGATTTCAGTCTGTATGTGAGTACGGGTGTGAAGGAACACTCCTTTAATAGTGATTTCAGTGTGTGTGAGTCCGGGTGTGAAGGAACACTCCTTTAATAGTGATTTCAGTGTGTGTGTGCGCGGGTGTGAAGGAACAGTCCTTTAATAGTGATTTCAGTGTGTGAGTCCAGGTGTGAAGGAACACTCCTTTAATAGTGATTTCAGTGTGTGTGTGAGCCCGGGTGTGAAGGAACACTCCTTTAATAGTGATTTCAGTGTGTGTGAGAGCCCGGGTGTGAAGGAACACTCCTTTAATGGTGATCTCATTGTGTGTGTGTGTGCCCGGTTGTGAAGGAACACTCCTTTAATAGTGATTTCAGTGTGTGTGAGCCCGGGTGTGAAGGAGCACTCCTTTAATAGTGATTTCAGTGTGATTGAGCCCAGGTGTGAAGGAACACTCCTTTAATAGTGATTTCAGTGTGTGTGAGTCCGGGTGTGAAGGAACACTCCTTTAATAGTGATTTCAGTGTGTGTGTGCGCGGGTGTGAAGGAACAGTCCTTTAATAGTGATTTCGGTGTGTGAGTCCAGGTGTGAAGGAACACTCCTTTAATAGTGATTTCAGTGTGTGTGAGCCCGGGTGTGAAGGAACACTCCTTTAATAGTGATTTCAGTGTGTGTGTGAGCCCGGGTGTGAAGGAACACTCCTTTAATAGTGATTTCAGTGTGTGTGAGAGCCCGGGTGTGAAGGAACACTCCTTTAATGGTGATCTCATTGTGTGTGTGTGTGCCCAGTTGTGAAGGAACACTCCTTTAATAGTGATTTCAGTGTGTGTGAGCCCGGGTGTGAAGGAGCACTCCTTTAATAGTGATTTCAGTGTTTGTGTGTGTGTGTGAGCCCGGGTGTGAAGGAACACTCCTTTAATAGTGATTTCAGTGTGTGTGAGTCCGGGTGTGAAGGAACACTCCTGTTATAGTGATTTCAGTGTGTGTGTGTGAGTCCGGGTGTGAAGGAACACTCCTTTAATAGTGATTTCAGTGTGTGTGAGCCGGGGTGTGAAGGAACACTCCTTTAATAGTGATTTCAGTGTGTGTGTGTGAGCCCGGGTGTGAAGGAACACTCCTTTAATAGTGATTTCAGTCTGTATGTGAGTACGGGTGTGAAGGAACACTCCTGTTATAGTGATTTCAGTGTGTGTGTGTGTGAGCCCGGGTGTGAAGGAACACTCCTTTGGTAGTGATCTCAGTGTGATTGAGCCTGGGTGTGAAGGAACACTCCTTTAATAGTGATTTCAGTGTGTGATTGCCCGGGTGTGAAGGAACACTCCTTTGTTAGTGATTTCAGTTTGTGTGAGCCTGGGTGTGAAGGAACACTCCTTTAAAAGTGATTTAAGTGTGTGTGTGTGTGTGTGAGTCCGGGTGTGAAGGAACACTCCTTTAATAGTTATTTGATATGTGTGAGTCCGGGTGTGAAGGAACCACTCCTTTAATAGTGATTTCAGTGTGTGTGTGTGAGCCCGGGTGTGAAGGAACACCCCTTTAATAGTGATTTCAGTGTGTGTGAGCCCGGGTTTGAAGGAACACTCCTTTAATAGTGATTTCAGTGTGTGTGTGTGAGCCCGGGTGTGAAGGAACACTCCTTTAATAGTGATTTCAGTGTGTGTGTGTGTGTGTGTGTGAGTCCGGGTGTGAAGGAACACTCCTTTAATAGTGATTTCATATGTGTGAGTCCGGGTGTGAAGGAACCACTCCTTTAATAGTGATTTCAGTGTGTGTGTGTGAGCCCGGGTGTGAAGGAACACCCC
The DNA here is from genome assembly GCA_026770705.1 of Isurus oxyrinchus. NCBI lineage: Eukaryota > Metazoa > Chordata > Chondrichthyes > Lamniformes > Lamnidae > Isurus > Isurus oxyrinchus. Next base: position 24,863 of record JANJGN010001998.1, read on the forward strand.
TTTAATAGTGATTTCAGTGTGTGTGAGCCCGGGTTTGAAGGAACACTCCTTTAATAGTGATTTCAGTGTGTGTGTGTGAGCCCGGGTGTGAAGGAACACTCCTTTAATAGTCATTTCAGTGTGTTTGTGAGCCCGGGTGTGAAGGAACACTCCTTTAATAGTGATTTCAGTGTGTGTGAGCCCGTGTGTGACGGAATCACTCCTTTAATAGTGATTTCAGTGTGTGTGAGCCCGGTTGTGAAGGAACACTCCTTGAATAGTGATTTCAGTGTGTGTGAACCCAGGTGTGAAGGAACACTCCTTTAATAGTGATTTCAGTGTGTGTGAGCCCGTGTGTGACGGAACACTCCTTTAATAGTGATTTCAGTGTGTGTGTGTGTGAGCCCGGGTGTGAAGGAACACTCCTTTAATAGTGATTTCAGTGTGTGTGAGCCTGGGTGTGAAGGAACACTCCTTTAATAGTGATTTCAGTGTGTGTGAGTCCGGGTGTGAAGGAACACTCCTTTAATAGTGATTTCAGTGTGTGTGAGCCGGGGTGTGAAGGAACACTCCTTTAATAGTGATTTCAGTGTGTGTGTGTGAGCCCGGGTGTGAAGGAACACTCCTTTAATAGTGATTTCAGTCTGTATGTGAGTACGGGTGTGAAGGAACACTCCTTTAATAGTGATTTCAGTGTGTGTGAGTCCGGGTGTGAAGGAACACTCCTTTAATAGTGATTTCAGTGTGTGTGTGCGCGGGTGTGAAGGAACAGTCCTTTAATAGTGATTTCAGTGTGTGAGTCCAGGTGTGAAGGAACACTCCTTTAATAGTGATTTCAGTGTGTGTGAGCCCGGGTGTGAAGTAACACTCCTTTAATAGTGATTTCAGTGTGTGTGTGAGCCCGGGTGTGAAGGAACACTCCTTTAATAGTGATTTCAGTGTGTGTGAGAGCCCGGGTGTGAAGGAACACTCCTTTAATGGTGATCTCATTGCGTGTGTGTGTGCCCGGTTGTGAAGGAACACTCCTTTAATAGTGATTTCAGTGTGTGTGAGCCCGGGTGTGAAGGAGCACTCCTTTAATAGTGATTTCAGTGTGATTGAGCCCAGGTGTGAAGGAACACTCCTTTAATAGTGATTTCAGTGTGTGTGAGTCCGGGTGTGAAGGAACACTCCTTTAATAGTGATTTCAGTGTGTGTGTGCGCGGGTGTGAAGGAACAGTCCTTTAATAGTGATTTCAGTGTGTGAGTCCAGGTGTGAAGGAACACTCCTTTAATAGTGATTTCAGTGTGTGTGAGCCCGGGTGTGAAGGAACACTCCTTTAATAGTGATTTCAGTGTGTGTGTGAGCCCGGGTGTGAAGGAACACTCCTTTAATAGTGATTTCAGTGTGTGTGAGAGCCCGGGTGTGAAGGAACACTCCTTTAATAGTGATTTCAGTGTGTGTGAGCCCGGGTGTGAAGGAACACTCCTTTAATAGTGATTTCAGTGTGTGTGTGAGCCCGGGTGTGAAGGAACACTCCTTTAATAGTGATTTCAGTGTGTGTGAGAGCCCGGGTGTGAAGGAACACTCCTTTAATGGTGATCTCATTGTGTGTGTGTGTGCCCGGTTGTGAAGGAACACTCCTTTAATAGTGATTTCAGTGTGTGTGAGCCCGGGTGTGAAGGAGCACTCCTTTAATAGTGATTTCAGTGTTTGTGTGTGTGTGTGAGCCCGGGTGTGAAGGAACACTCCTTTAATAGTGATTTCAGTGTGTGTGAGTCGGGTGTGAAGGAACACTCCTGTTATAGTGATTTCAGTGTGTGTGTGTGAGTCCGGGTGTGAAGGAACACTCCTTTAATAGTGATTTCAGTGTGTGTGAGCCGGGGTGTGAAGGAACACTCCTTTAATAGTGATTTCAGTGTGTGTGTGTGAGCCCGGGTGTGAAGGAACACTCCTTTAATAGTGATTTCAGTCTGTATGTGAGTACGGGTGTGAAGGAACACTCCTGTTATAGTGATTTCAGTGTGTGTGTGTGTGAGCCCGGGTGTGAAGGAACACTCCTTTGGTAGTGATCTCAGTGTGATTGAGCCTGGGTGTGAAGGAACACTCCTTTAATAGTGATTTCAGTGTATGATTGCCCGGGTGTGAAGGAACACTCCTTTGTTAGTGATTTCAGTTTGTGTGAGCCTGGTTGTGAAGGAACACTCCTATAAAAGTGATTTAAGTGTGTGTGTGTGTGTGTGAGTCCGGGTGTGAAGGAGCACTCCTTTAATAGTTATTTGATATGTGTGAGTCCGGGTGTGAAGGAACCACTCCTTTAATAGTGATTTCAGTGTGTGTGTGTGAGCCCGGGTGTGAAGGAACCCCCCTTTAATAGTCATTTCAGTGTGTTTGTGAGCCCGGGTGTGATGGAACACTCCTTTAATAGTGATTTCAGTGTGTGTGAGCCCGGGTGTGAAGGAACACTCCTTTAATAGTGATTTCAGTGTGTGTGTGTGAGCCCGGGTGTGAAGGAACACTCCTTTAATAGTGATTTCAGTCTGTATGTGAGTACGGGTGTGAAGGAACACTCCTTTAATAGTGATTTCAGTGTGTGTGAGTCCGGGTGTGAAGGAACACTCCTTTAATAGTGATTTCAGTGTGTGTGTGCGCGGGTGTGAAGGAACAGTCCTTTAATAGTGATTTCAGTGTGTGAGTCCAGGTGTGAAGGAACACTCCTTTAATAGTGATTTCAGTGTGTGTGAGCCCGGGTGTGAAGTAACACTCCTTTAATAGTGATTTCAGTGTGTGTGTGAGCCCGGGTGTGAAGGAACACTCCTTTAATAGTGATTTCAGTGTGTGTGAGAGCCCGGGTGTGAAGGAACACTCCTTTAATGGTGATCTCATTGCGTGTGTGTGTGCCCGGTTGTGAAGGAACACTCCTTTAATAGTGATTTCAGTGTGTGTGAGCCCGGGTGTGATGGAGCACTCCTTTAATAGTGATTTCAGTGTGATTGAGCCCAGGTGTGAAGGAACACTCCTTTAATAGTGATTTCAGTGTGTGTGAGTCCGGGTGTGAAGGAACACTCCTTTAATAGTGATTTCAGTGTGTGTGTGCGCGGGTGTGAAGGAACAGTCCTTTAATAGTGATTTCAGTGTGTGAGTCCAGGTGTGAAGGAACACTCCTTTAATAGTGATTTCAGTGTGTGTGAGCCCGGGTGTGAAGGAACACTCCTTTAATAGTGATTTCAGTGTGTGTGTGAGCCCGGGTGTGAAGGAACACTCCTTTAATAGTGATTTCAGTGTGTGTGAGAGCCCGGGTGTGAAGGAACACTCCTTTAATAGTGATTTCAGTGTGTGTGAGCCCGGGTGTGAAGGAACACTCCTTTAATAGTGATTTCAGTGTGTGTGTGAGCCCGGGTGTGAAGGAACACTCCTTTAATAGTGATTTCAGTGTGTGTGAGAGCCCGGGTGTGAAGGAACACTCCTTTAATGGTGATCTCATTGTGTGTGTGTGTGCCCGGTTGTGAAGGAACACTCCTTTAATAGTGATTTCAGTGTGTGTGAGCCCGGGTGTGAAGGAGCACTCCTTTAATAGTGATTTCAGTGTTTGTGTGTGTGTGTGAGCCCGGGTGTGAAGGAACACTCCTTTAATAGTGATTTCAGTCTGTGTGAGTCCGGGTGTGAAGGAACACTCCTGTTATAGTGATTTCAGTGTGTGTGTGTGAGTCCGGGTGTGAAGGAACACTCCTTTAATAGTGATTTCAGTGTGTGTGAGCCGGGGTGTGAAGGAACACTCCTTTAATAGTGATTTCAGTGTGTGTGTGTGAGCCCGGGTGTGAAGGAACACTCCTTTAATAGTGATTTCAGTCTGTATGTGAGTACGGGTGTGAAGGAACACTCCTGTTATAGTGATTTCAGTGTGTGTGTGTGTGAGCCCGGGTGTGAAGGAACACTCCTTTGGTAGTGATCTCAGTGTGATTGAGCCTGGGTGTGAAGGAACACTCCTTTAATAGTGATTTCAGTGTATGATTGCCCGGGTGTGAAGGAACACTCCTTTGTTAGTGATTTCAGTTTGTGTGAGCCTGGTTGTGAAGGAACACTCCTATAAAAGTGATTTAAGTGTGTGTGTGTGTGTGTGAGTCCGGGTGTGAAGGAGCACTCCTTTAATAGTTATTTGATATGTGTGAGTCCGGGTGTGAAGGAACCACTCCTTTAATAGTGATTTCAGTGTGTGTGTGTGAGCCCGGGTGTGAAGGAACCCCCCTTTAATAGTGATTTCAGTGTGTGTGAGCCCGGGTTTGAAGGAACACTCCTTTAATAGTGATTTCAGTGTGTGTGAACCCGGGTGTGAAGGAACACTCCTTTAATAGTGATTTCAGTGTGTGTGTGTGTGTGTGAGTCCGGGTGTGAAGGAACACTCCTTTAATAGTGATTTCATATGTGTGAGTCCGGGTGTGAAGGAACCACTCCTTTAATAGTGATTTCAGTGTGTGTGTGTGAGCCCGGGTGTGAAGGAACACCCCTTTAATAGTGATTTCAGTGTGTGTGAGCCCGGGTTTGAAGGAACACTCCTTTAATAGTGATTTCAGTGTGTGTGTGTGAGCCCGGGTGTGAAGGAACACTCCTTTAATAGTCATTTCAGTGTGTTTGTGAGCCCGGGTGTGAAGGAACACTCCTTTAATAGTGATTTCAGTGTGTGTGAGCCCGTGTGTGACGGAATCACTCCTTTAATAGTGATTTCAGTGTGTGTGAGCCCGGTTGTGAAGGAACACTCCTTGAATAGTGATTTCAGTGTGTGTGAACCCAGGTGTGAAGGAACACTCCTTTAATAGTGATTTCAGTGTGTGTGAGCCCGTGTGTGACGGAACACTCCTTTAATAATGATTTCAGTGTGTGTGTGTGTGAGCCCGGGTGTGAAGGAACACTCCTTTAATAGTGATTTCAGTGTGTGTGTGTGTGAGCCCGGGTGTGAAGGAACACTCCTTTAATAGTGATTTCAGTGTGTGTGAGCCTGGGTGTGAAGGAACACTCCTTTAATAGTGATTTCAGTGTGTGTGAACCCGGGTGTGAAGGAACACTCCTTTAATAGTGATTTCAGTGTGTGTGAGTCCGGGTGTGAAGGAACACTCCTTTAATAGTGATTTCAGTGTGTGTGAGCCCGGGTGTGAATGAACACTCCTTTAATAGTGATTCCAGTGTGTGTGAGCCCGGGTGTGAAGGAACACTCCTTTAATAGTGATTTCAGTGTGTGAGTGCCCGGGTGTGAAGGAACACTCATTTGTTAGTGATTTCAGTTTGTGTAAGCCTGGGTGTGAAGGAACACTCCTTTAAAAGTGATTTAAGTGTGTGTGTGTGTGTGTGTGTGTGAGTCCGGGTGTGAAGCAACACTGCTTTAATAGTGATTTCAGTTTGTGTGAGTCCGGGTGTGAAGGAACACTCCTTGAAAAGTGATTTCAGTGTTTGTGAGCCCGGGTTTGAAGGAACACTCCGTTAATAGTGATTTCAGTGTGTGTGTGTGAGTCCGGGTGTGAAGGGACACACCTTTAATAGTGATTTCAGTTGTGTGTGTGAGCCCGGGTGTGAAGGAACACTCCTTTAATAGTGATTTCAGTGTGTGTGAGCCCGGGTGTGAAGGAACACTCCTTTAATAGTGATTTCAGTGTGTGTGAGTCCGGGTGTGAAGGAACACTCCTGTAATAGTGATTTCAGTGTGTGTGTGTGAGTCCGGGTGTGAAGGAACACTCCTTTAATAGTGATTTCAGTGTGTGTCAGCCGGGGTGTGAAGGAACACTCCTTTAATAGTGATTTCAGTGTGTGTGTGTGAGCCCGGGTGTGAAGGAACACTCCTTTAATAGTGATTTCAGTCTGTATGTGAGTACGGGTGTGAAGGAACACTCCTTTAATAGTGATTTCAGTGTGTGTGTGTGTGTGAGCCCGGGTGTGAAGGAACACTCCTTTAATAGTGATTTCAGTGTGATTGAGCCCGGGTGTGAAGGAACACTCCTTTAATAGTGATTTCAGTGTGTGTGAGCCCAGGTGAGAAGGAACACTCCTTTAATAGTGATTTCAGTGTGTGTGTGCGCGGGTGTGAAGGAACAGTCCTTTAATAGTGATTTCAGTGTGTGAGTCCAGGTGTGAAGGAACACTCCTTTAATAGTGATTTCAGTGTGTGTGAGCCCGGGTGTGAAGGAACACTCCTTTAATAGTGATTTCAGTGTGTGTGAGAGCCCGGGTGTGAAGGAACACTCCTTTAATGGTGATCTCATTGTGTGTGTGTGTGCCCGGTTGTGAAGGAACACTCCTTTAATAGTGATTTCAGTGTGTGTGAGCCCGGGTGTGAAGGAGCACTCCTTTAATAGTGATTTCAGTGTTTGTGTGTGTGTGTGAGCCCGGGTGTGAAGGAACACTCCTTTAATAGTGATTTCAGTGTGTGTGAGTCCGGGTGTGAAGGAACACTCCTGTTATAGTGATTTCGGTGTGTGTGTGTGAGGCCGGGTGTGAAGGAACACTCCTTTAATAGTGATTTCAGTGTGTGTGAGCCGGGGTGTGAAGGAACACTCCTTTAATAGTGATTTCAGTGTGTGTGTGTGAGCCCGGGTGTGAAGGAACACTCCTTTAATAGTGATTTCAGTCTGTATGTGAGTACGGGTGTGAAGGAACACTCCATTAATAGTGATTTCAGTGTGTGTGTGTGTGAGCCCGGGTGTGAAGGAACACTCCTTTGGTAGTGATCTCAGTGTGATTGAGCCTGGGTGTGAATGAACACTCCTTTAATAGAGATTTCAGTGTGTGAGTGCCCGGGTGTGAAGGAACACTCCTTTGTTAGTGATTTCAGTTTGTGTGAGCCTGGGTGTGAAGGAACACTCCTTTAAAAGTGATTTAAGTGTGTGTGTGTGTGAGTCCGGGTGTGAAGGACCACTCCTTTAATAGTTATTTGATATGTGTGAGTCCGGGTGTGAAGGAACACCCCTTTAATAGTGATTTCAGTGTGTGTGAGCCCGGGTTTGAAGGAACACTCCTTTAATAGTGATTTCAGTGTGTGTGTGTGAGTCCGGGTGTGAAGGAACACTCTTTAATAGTCATTTCAGTGTGTTTGTGAGCCCGGTTGTGATGGAACACTCCTTTAATAGTGATTTAAGTGTGTGTGTGTGTGTGAGTCCGGGTGTGAAGGAACACTCCTTTAATAGTGATTTCATATGTGTGAGTCCGGGTGTGAAGGAACCACTCCTTTAATAGTGATTTCAGTGTGTGTTTGTGAGCCCGGGTGTGAAGGAACACCCCTTTAATAGTGATTTCAGTGTGTGTGAGCCCGGGTTTGAAGGAACACTCCTTTAATAGTGATTTCAGTGTGTGTGTGTGAGCCCGGGTGTGAAGGAACACTCCTTTAATAGTCATTTCAGTGTGTTTGTGAGCCCGGGTGTGAAGGAACACTCCTTTAATAGTGATTTCAGTGTGTGTGAGCCCGTGTGTGACGGAATCACTCCTTTAATAGTGATTTCAGTGTGTGTGAGCCCGGTTGTGAAGGAACACTCCTTTAATAGTGATTTCAGTGTGTGTGAACCCAGGTGTGAAGGAACACTCCTTTAATAGTGATTTTAGTGTGTGTGAGTCCGGGTGTGAAGGAACACTCCTTTAATAGTGATTTCAGTGTGTGTGAGCCGAGGTGTGAAGGAACACTCCTTTAATAGTGATTTCAGTGTGTGTGAGCCCGGGTGTGAAGGAACACTCCTTTAATAGTGATTTCAGTGTGTGTGTGTGTGTGTGTGTGAGCCCGGGTGTGAAGGAACACTCCTTTAACAGTGATTTCAGTGTGGTTGAGCCCGAGTGTGAAGGAACACTCCTTTAATAGTAATTTCAGTGTGTGTGTGTGTGAGCCCGAGTGTGCAGGAACACTCCTTTAATAGTGATTTCAGTGTGTGTGTGTGTGTGCCCGTGTGTGAAGGAACACTCCTTTAACAGTGATTTCAGTGTGTGTGTGTGTGTGTGTGAGCCCGTGTGTGAAGGAACACTCCTTTAACAGTGATTTCAGTGTGTGTGTGTGTGTGTGTGTGTGTGTGTGTGAGCCCGGGTGTGAAGGAACACTCCTTTAATACTGATTTCAGTGTGTGTGAACCCGGGTGTGAAGGAACACTCCTTTAATATTGATTTCAGTGTGTGTGAGTCCGGGTGTGAAGGAACACTCCTTTAATAGTGATTTCAGTGTGTGTAAGCCCGGGTGTGAAGGAACACTCCTTTAATAGTGATTTCAGTGTGTGTGAGCCCGTGTGTGACGGAACACTCCTTTAATAGTGATTTCAGTGTGTGTGAGCCCGGTTGTGAAGGAACACTCCTTTAATAGTGATTTCAGTGTGTGTGAGCCCGGGTGTGAAGGAACACTCCTTTAATAGTGATTTCAGTGTGTGTGAACCCGGGTGTGAAGGATCACTCCTTTAATAGTGATTTCAGTGTGTGTGAGTCCGGGTGTGAAGGAACACTCCTTTAATAGTGATTTCAGTGTGTGTGAGCCGAGGTGTGAAGGAACACTCCTTTAATAGTGATTTCAGTGTGTGTGAGCCCGTGTGTGACGGAACACTCCTTTAATAGTGATTTCAGTGTGTGTGTGTGAGCCCGGGTATGAAGGAACACTCCTTTAATAGTGATTTCAGTGTGTGTGAGTCCGGGTGTGAAGGAACACTCCTTTAATAGTGATTTCAGTGTGTGTGATCCGAGGTGTGAAGGAACACTCCTTTAATAGTGATTTCAGTGTGTGTGAGCCCGGGTGTGAAGGAACACTCCTTTAATAGTGATTTCAGTGTGTGTGAGCCCGTGTGTGACGGAACACTCCTTTAATAGTGATTTCAGTGTGTGTGTGTGTGAGTACGGGTGTGAAGGAACACTCCTTTAATAGTGATTTCAGTGTGTGTGTGTGAGCCCGGGTGTGAAGGAACACTCCTTTAATAGTGATTTCAGTGTGTGTGAGCCCGGGTGTGAAGGAACACTCCTTTAATAGTGATTTCAGTGTCTGTGAGCCAGTGTGTGACGGAACACTCCTTTAATAGTGATTTCAGTGTGTGTGTGTGTCAGCCTCGGTGTGAAGGAACACACCTTTAATAGTGATTTCAGTGTGTGTGTGTGAGCCCGGGTGTGAAGGAACACTCCTTTAATAGTGATTTCAGTCTGTGTGAGTACGGGTGTGAAGGAACACTCCTTTAATAGTGATTTCAGTGTGTGAGTGCCTGCGTGTGAAGGAACACTCATTTGTTAGTGATTTCAGTTTGTGTGAGCCTGGGTGTGAAGGAACACTCCTTTAAAAGTGATTTAAGTGTGTGTGTGTGTGTGTGTGAGTCCGGGTGTGAAGCAACACTCCTTTAATAGTGATTTCAGTGTGTGTGAGTCCGGGTGTGAAGGAACACTCCTTGAAAAGTGATTTCAGTGTTTGTGAGCCCGGGTTTGAAGGAACAATCCGTTAATAGTGATTTCAGTGTGTGTGTGTGAGTCCGGGTGTGAAGGAACACTCCTTTAATAGTGATTTCAGTGTGTGTGAGCCGGGGTGTGAAGGAACTCTCCTTTAATAGTGATTTCAGTGTGTGTGTGTGAGCCCGGGTGTGAAGGAACACTCCTTTAATAGTGATTTCAGTGTGTGTGTGTGTGTGTGTGTGTGTGTGTGTGTGTGTGAGCCCGGGTGTGAAGGAACACTCCTTTAATAGTGATTTCAGTGTGATTGAGCCCGGGTGTGAAGGAACACTCCTTTAATAGAGATTTCAGTGTGTGAGTGCCCGGGTGTGAAGGAACACTCCTTTGTTAGTGATTTCAGTTTGTGTGAGCCTGGGTGTGAAGGAACACACCTTTCAAAGTGATTTAAGTGTGTGTGTGTGTGTGAGTCCGGGTGTGAAGGAACACTCCTTTAATAGTGATTTGATATGTGTGAGTCCGGGTGTGAAGGAACCACTCCTTTAATAGTGATTTCAGTGAGTGTGTGTGAGCCCGGGTGTGAAGCAACACTCCTTTAATAATGATTTCAGTGTGTGTGAGCCCAGGTTTGAAGGAACACTCCTTTAATAGTGATTTCAGTGTGTGTGTGTGAGCCCGGGTGTGAAGGAACACCCCTTTAATAGTGATTTCAGTGTGTGTGAGCCCAGGTTTGAAGGAACACTCCTTTAATAGTGATTTCAGTGTGTGTGTGTGAGCCCGGGTGTGAAGGAACACTCCTTTAATAGTCATTTCAGTGTGTTTGTGAGCCCGGGTGTGAAGGAACATTCCTTTAATATTGATTTCAGTGTGTGTGAGTCCGGGTGTGAAGGAACACTCCTTTAATAGTGATTTCAGTGTGTGTGAGCCCGGGTGTGAAGGAACACTCCTTTAAAAGTGATTTAAGTGTGTGTGTGTGTTTGAGTCCGGGTGTGAAGGAACACTCCTTTAATAGTGATTTCATATGTGTGAGTCCGGGTGTGAAGGAACCACTCCTTTAATAGTGATTTCAGTGTGTGTGAGTCCGGGTGTGAAGGAACACTCCTTTAATAGTGGTTTCAGTGTGTGTGAGCCCGTGTGTGACGGAACACTCCTTTAATAGTCATTTCAGTGTGTTTGTGAGCCCGGGTGTGAAGGAACACTCCTTTAATAGTGATTTCAGTGTGTGTGAGTCCGGGTGTGAAGGAACACTCCTTTAATAGTGATTTCAGTGTGTGTGATCCGAGGTGTGAAGGAACACTCCTTTAATAGTGATTTCAGTGTGTGTGAGCCCGGGTGTGAAGGAACACTCCTTTAATAGTGATTTCAGTGTGTGTGAGCCCGTGTGTGACGGAACACTCCTTTAATAGTGATTTCAGTGTGTGTGTGTGTGAGTACGGGTGTGAAGGAACACTCCTTTAATAGTGATTTCAGTGTGTGTGTGTGAGCCCGGGTGTGAAGGAACACTCCTTTAATAGTGATTTCAGTGTGTGTGAGCCCGGGTGTGAAGGAACACTCCTTTAATAGTGATTTCAGTGTGTGTGTGTGTGAGCCTGGGTGTGAAGGAACACGCCTTTAATAGTGATTTCAGTGTGTGTGTGTGAGCCCGGGTGTGAAGGAACACTCCTTTAATAGTGATTTCAGTCTGTGTGTGAGTACGGGTGTGAAGGAACACTCTTTTAATCGTGATTTCAGTTTGTGTGAGCCCGGGTGTGAAGGAACACTCCTTTAATAGTGATTTCAGTGTGTGAGTGCCCGCGTGTGAAGGAACACTCATTTGTTAGTGATTTCAGTTTGTGTGAGCCTGGGTGTGAAGGAACACTCCTTTAAAAGTGATTTAAGTGTGTGTGTGTGTGTGTGTGTGTGTGAGTCCGGGTGTGAAGCAACACTCCTTTAATCGTGATTTCAGTGTGTGTGAGTCCGGGTGTGAAGGAACACTCCTTTAATAGTGATTTCAGTGTGTGTGTTTGAGCCCGGGTGTGAAGGAACACTCCTTTAATAGTGATTTCAGTGTGTGTGTGTGTGTGTGTGTGAGCCCGGGTGTGAAGGAACACTCCTTTAATAGTGATTTTAGTGTGATTGAGCCCGGGTGTGAAGGAACACTCCTTTAATAGAGATTTCAGTGTGTGAGTGCCCAGGTGTGAAGGAACACTCCTTTGTTAGTGATTTCAGTTTGTGTGAGCCTGGGTGTGAAGGAACACTCCTTTAAAAGTGATTTAAGTGTGTGTGTGTGTGAGTCCGGGTGTGAAGGAACACTCCTTTAATAGTGATTTGATATGTGTGAGTCCGGGTGTGAAGGAACACTCCTTTAATAGTGATTTCAGTGTGGGTGTGTGAGCCCGGGTGTGAAGGAACTCTCCTTTAATAGTGATTTCAGTGTGTTTGTGAGCCCGGGTGTGAAGGAACACTCCTTTAATATTGATTTCAGTGTGTGTGAGTCCGGGTGTGAAGGAACACTCCTTTAATAGTGATTTCAGTGTGTGTGTGCCCGGGTGTGAAGGAACACTCCTTTAAAAGTGATTTAAGTGTGTGTGTGTGTGTGTGAGTCCGGGTGTGAAGGAACACTCCTTTAATAGTGATTTCATATGTGTGAGTCCGGGTGTGAAGGAACCACTCCTTTAATAGTGATTTCAGCGTGTGTGTTTGAGCCCTGGTGTGAAGGAACACCCCTTTAATAGTGATTTCAGTGTGTGTGAGCCCGGGATTGAAGAACACTCCTTTAATAGTGATTTCAGTGTGTGTGTGTGAGCCCGGGTGTGAAGGAACACTCCTTTAATTGTCATTTCAGTGTGTTTGTGAGCCCGGGTGTGAAGGAACACTACTTTAATAGTGATTTCAGCGTGTGTGAGCCCGTGTATGACGGAATCACTCCTTTAATAGTGATTTCAGTGTGTGTGAGCCCGGTTGTGAAGGAACACTCCTTTAATAGTGATTTCAGTGTGTGTGAACCCAGGTGTGAAGGAACACTCCTTTAATAGTGATTTCAGTGTGTGTGTGTGTGTGAACCCGGGTGTGAAGGAACACTCCTTTAATAGTGATTTCAGTGTGATTGAGCCCGGGTGTGAAGGAACACTCCTTTAATAGTGATTTCAGTGTGTGAGTGCCCGGGTGTGAAGGAACACTCCTTTAATAGTGATTTCAGTGTGTGAGCCCGGGTGTGAAGGAACACTCCTTTGTTAGTGATTTCAGTTTGTGTGAGCCTGGGTGTGAAGGAACACTCCTTTAAAAGTGATTTAAGTGTGTGTGTGTGTGTGAGTCCGGGTGTGAAGGAACACTCCTTTAATAGTGATTTCATATGTGTGAGTCCGGGTGTGAAGGAACCACTCCTTTAATAGTGATTTCAGTGTGTGTGTGTGAGCCCGGGTGTGAAGGAACACCCCTTTAATAGTGATTTCAGTGTGTGTGAGCCCGGGTTTGAAGGAACACTCCTTTAATAGTGATTTCAGTGTGTGTGTGTGAGTCCGGGTGTGAAGGAACAGTCCTTTAATAGTGATTTCGGTGTGTGTGTGTGTGTGTGTGTGTGTGAGCCCAGGTGTGAAGGAACACTCCTTTAATAGTGATTTCAGTGTGTGTGAGCCCGGGTTTGAAGGAACACTCCTTTAATAGTGATTTCAGTGTGTGTGTGTGAGTCCGGGTGTGAAGGAACACTCCTTTAATAGTGATTTAAGTGTGTGTGTGTGTGTGTGTGAGCCCGGGTGTGAAGGAACACTCCTTTAATAGTGATTTCGGTGTGTGTGTGTGTGTGTGTGTGTGTGTGTGTGTGTGTGTGAGCCCATGTGTGAAGGAACACTCCTTTAATAGTGATTTCAGTGTGTGTGAGCCCGGGTTTGAAGGAACACTCCTTTAATAGTGATTTCAGTGTTTGTGTGTGAGTCCAGGTGTGAAGGAACTCTCCTTTAACAGTGATTTCAGTGTGTGTGTGTGTGTGTGTGTGTGTGTGTGAGCCCGTGTGTGAAGGAACACTCCTTTAATAGTGATTTCAATGTGTGTGAGCCCGGGTGTGAAGGAACACTGCTTTAATAGTGATTTCAGTGTGTGTTTGAAACCGGGTGTGAAGGAACACTCCTTTAATACTAATTTCAGTGTGTGTGCGTTTGAGCCCGGGTGTGAAGGAACACTCCTTTAATAGTGATTTCAGTGTGTGTTTGTGAGCCCCGGTGTGAAGGAACACTCCTTTAATTGTGATTTCAGTGTGTGTGAGCCCGGGTGTGAACGAACTCTCCTTTAATTGTGATTTCAGTGTGTGTGTGTGAGTCCGGGTGTGAAGGTACACTCCCTTAATAATGATTTCAGTGTGTGTGAGCCCGGGTGTGAATGAACACTCCTTTAATGGTGATTTCAGTGTGTGTGAGCCCGGGTGTGAAGGAGCACTCCTTTAATAGTGATTTCAGTGTGTGTGAGCCCGGGTATGAAGGAACACTCCTTTAATAGTGATTTCAATGTGTGTGAGCCGGGGTGTGAAGGAACACTCCTTTAATACTGATTTCAGTGTGTGTGTGTGAGCCCGGGTGTGAAGGAACACTCCTTTAATAGTGATTTCAGTCTGTGTGTGAGCACGGGTGTGAAGGAACACTCCTTTAATAGTGATTTCAGTGTGTGTGTGTGTGTGTGTGTGTGTGTGAGCCCGGGTGTGAATGAACACTCCTTTAATAGTGATTTCAGTGTGATTGAGCCCGGGTGTGAAGGAACACTCCTTTAATAGTGATTTCAGTGTGTGAGTGCCCGGGTGTGAAGGAACACTCCTTTGTTAGTGATTTCAGTTTGTGTGAGCCTGGGTGTGAAGGAACACTCCTTTAAAAGTGATTTAAGTGTGTGTGTGTGTGTGAGTCTGGGTGTGAAGGAACACTCCTTTAATAGTGATTTCATATGTGTGAGTCCGGGTGTGAAGGAACCACTCCTTTAATAGTGATTTCAGTGTGTGTGTGTGAGCCCGGGTGTGAAGGAACACCCCTTTAATAGTGATTTCAGTGTGTGTGAGCCCGGGTTTGAAGGAACACTCCTTTAATAGTGATTTCAGTGTGTGTGTGTGAGTCCGGGTGTGAAGGAACACACCTTTAATAGTGATTTCGGTGTGTGTGTGTGTGTGTGTGTGTGTGAGCCCGTGTGTGAAGGAACACTCCTTTAATAGTGATTTCAATGTGTGTGAGCCCGGGTGTGAAGGAACACTCCTTTAATAGTGATTTCAGTGTGTGTTTGAAACCGGGTGTGAAGGAACACTCCTTTAATACTAATTTCAGTGTGTGTGCGTGTGAGCCCGGGTGTGACGGAACACTCCTTTAATTGTGATTTCAGTGTGTGTTTGTGAGCCCCGGTGTGAAGGAGCACTCCTTCAATAGTGATTTCAGTGTGTGTGTGTGTGCCCGGGTGTGAAGGAACACTCCTTTAATAGTGATTTCAGTGTGTGTGTGTGTGCCCGGGTGTGAAGGAACACTCCTATAACAGTGATTTCAGTGTGTGTGAGCCCGGGTGTAAACGAACTCTCCTTTAATTGTGATTTCAGTGTGTGTGTGTGAGTCCGGGTGTGAAGGAACACTCCCTTAATAATGATTTCAGTGTGTGTGAGCCCGGGTGTGAATGAACACTCCTTTAATGGTGATTTCAGTGTGTGTGAGCCCGGGTGTGACGGAACACTCCTTTAATAGTGATTTCAGTGTGTGTGTGTGAGCCCGGGTGTGAAGGAGCACTCCTTTAATAGTGATTTCAGTGTGTGTGAGCCCGGGTATGAAGGAACACTCCTTTAATAGTGATTTCAATGTGTGTGAGCCGGGGTGTGAAGGAACACTCCTTTAATAGTGATTTCAGTGTGTGTGTGTGAGCCCGGGTGTGAAGGAACACTCCTTTAATAGTGATTTCAGTCTGTGTGTGAGCACGGGTGTGAAGGAACACTCCTTTAATAGTGATTTCAGTGTGTGTGTGTGTGTGTGTGAGCCCGGGTGTGAAGGAACACTCCTTTAATAGTGATTTCAGTGTGATTGAGCCCGGGTGTGAAGGAACACTCCTTTAATAGTGATTTCAGTGTGTGAGTGCCCGGGTGTGAAGGAACACTCCTTTGTTAGTGATTTCAGTTTGTGTGAGCCTGGGTGTGAAGGAACACTCCTTTAAAAGTGATTTAAGTGTGTGTGTGTGTGTGAGTCTGGGTGTGAAGGAACACTCCTTTAATAGTGATTTCATATGTGTGAGTCCGGGTGTGAAGGAACCACTCCTTTAATAGTGATTTCAGTGTGTGTGTGTGAGCCCGGGTGTGAAGGAACACCCCTTTAATAGTGATTTCAGTGTGTGTGAGCCCGGGTTTGAAGGAACACTCCTTTAATAGTGATTTCAGTGTGTGTGTGTGAGTCCGGGTGTGAAGGAACTCACCTTTAATAGTGATTTCGGTGTGTGTGTGTGTGTGTGTGTGTGAGCCCAGGTGTGAAGGAACACTCCTTTAATAGTGATTTCAGTGTGTGTGAGCCCGCGTTTGAAGGAACACTCCTTTAATAGTGATTTCAGTGTGTGTGTGTGAGTCTGGGTGTGAAGGAACACTCCTTTAATAGTGATTTCAGTGTGTGTGTGTGTGAGCCCGGGTATGAAGGAACCCTCCTTTAATAGTGATTTCAATGTGTGTGAGCCCGGGTCTGAAGGAACACTCCTTTAATAGTGATTTCAGTGTGTGTGTGTGAGTCCGGGTGTGAAGGAACACTCCTTTAATACTAATTTCAGTGTGTGTGCGTGTGAGCCCGGGTGTGAAGGAACACTCCTTTAATAGTGATTTCAGTATGTGTGAGCCCGAGTGTGAAGGAACACTCCTTTAATAGTGATTTCAGTGTGTGTTTGTGAGCCCCGGTGTGAAGGAACACTCCTTTAATAGTGATTTCAGTATGTGTGTGTGTGCCCGGGTGTGAAGGAACACTCCTATAACAGTGATTTCAGTGTTTGTGAGCCCGGGTGTGAACGAACTCTCCTTTAATAGTGATTTCAGTGTGTGTGTGTGAGTCCGGGTGTGAAGGAACACTCCCTTAATAATGATTTCAGTGTGTGTGAGCCCAGGTGTGAATGAACACTCCTTTAATGGTGATTTCAGTGTGTGTGAGCCTGGGTGTGAAGGAGCACTCCTTTAATAGTGATTTCAGTGTGTGTGAGCCCGGGTATGAAGGAACACTCCCTTAATAGTGATTTCAGTGTGTGTGTGTGAGCCCGGGTGTGAAGGAACACTCCTTTAATAGTGATTTCAGTCTGTGTGTGTGAGCCCGGGTGTGAAGGAACACTCCTTTGATAGTGATTTCAGTCTGTGTGTGTGAACCCGGGTGTGAAGGAATACTCCTTTAATAGTGATTTCAGTGTGATTGAGCCCGGGTGTGAAGGAACACTCCTTTAATAGTGATTTCAGTGTGTGAGTGCCCGGGTGTGAAGGAACACTCCTTTGTTAGTGATATCAGTTTGTGTGAGCCTGGGTGTGAAGGAACACTCCTTTAAAAGTGATTTAAGTGTGTGTGTGTGTGTGAGTCCAGGTGTGAAGGAACACTCCTGTAATAGTGATTTCAGTGTGTGTGAGCCCGGCTGTGAAGGAACACTCCTTTAATAGTGATTTCAGTGTGTGTGAGCCCGTGTGTGACGGAACACTCCTTTAATAGTGATTTCAGTGTGTGTGTGTGTGAGCCCGGGTGTGAAGGAACACTCCTTTAATAGTGATTTCAGCGTGTGTGTGTGAGCCCGGGTGTGAAGGAACACTCCTTTAATAGTGATTTCAGTGTGTGTGAGCCCGGATGTGAAGGAACACTCCTTTAATAGTGATTTCAGTGTGTGTGAGCCAGTGTGTGACGGAACACTCCTTTAATAGTGATTTCAGTGTGTGTGTGTGTGTGAGCCTGGGTGTGAAGGAACACACCTTTAATTGTGATTTCAGTGTGTGTGTGTGAGCCCGGGTGTGAAGGAACACTCCTTTAATAGTGATTTCAGTCTGTGTGTGAGTACGGGTGTGAAGGAACACTCTTTTAATAGTGATTTCAGTTTGTGTGAGCCCGGGTGTGAAGGAACACTCCTTTTAAAGTGATTTAAGTGTGTGTGTGTGTGTGTGTGTGAGTCCGGGTGTGAAGCAACACTCCTTTAATAGTGATTTCAGTGTGTGTGAGTCCGGGTGTGTAGGAACACTCCTGTAATAGTGATTTCAGTGTGTGTGTTTTAGCCCGGGTGTGAAGGAACACTCCTTTATTAGTGATTTTAGTGTGTGTGAGTCCGGGTGTGAAGGAACACTCCTTGAAAAGTGATTTCAGTGTTTTTGAGCCCGGGTTTGAAGGAACACTCCGTTAATAGTGATTTCAGTGTGTGTGTGTGAGTCCGGGTGTGAAGGAACACTCCTATAATAGTGATTTCAGTGTGTGTGTGTGAGCCCGGGTGTGAAGGAACACTCCTTTAATAGTGATTTCAGTGTGTGTGAGTCCGGGTGTGAAGGAACACACCTTTAATAGTGATTTCAGAGTGTGTATGTGAGCCCGGGTGTGAAGGAACACTCCTTCAATAGTGATTTCAGTGTGTGTGTTTGAGCCCGGGTGTGAAGGAACACTCCTTTAATAGTGATTTTAGTGTGTTTGAGTCCGGTTGTGAAGGAACACTCCTTGAAAAGTGATTTCAGTGTTTGTGAGCCCGGGTTTGAAGGAACACTCCGTTAATAGTGATTTCAGTGTGTTTGTGTGAGTCCGGGTGTGAAGGAACACTCCTTTAATACTGATTTCAGTGTGTGTGAGCCTGTGTGTGACGGAACACTCCTTTAATAGTGATTTCAGTGTGTGTGAGCCCGGGTGTGAAGGAACACTCCTTTAAAAGTGATTTCAGTGTGTGTGAGCCTGGGTGTGAAGGAACTCTCCTTTAACAGTGATTTGAATGTGTGTGAGCCTTGGTCTGAAGGAACACTCCTTTAATAGTGATTTCAGTGTGTGTGAGAGCCCGGGTGTGAAGGAACACTACTTTAATAGTGATTTAATTGTGTGTGCGTGTGGGCGGGTGTGAAGGAACACTCCTTTAATAGTGATTTCAATGTGTGTGAGCCCGGGTGTGAAGGAACACTCCTTTAATTGTGATTTCAGTGTGTGTGAGCCCGGGTGTGAAGGTACACTCCTTTAATAGTGATTTCAGTGTGTGTGAGAGTCTGGGTCTGAAGGAACACTCCTTTTATAGTGATTTCAGTGTTTGTGTGTGTGTTGAGCCCGGGTGTGAAGGAACACTCCTTTCATAGTGATTTCAGTGTATGTGTGAGCCCGAGTGTGAAGGAACACTCCTTTAATAGTGATTTCAGTGTGTGTGTGTGTGTGTGAGCCCGGGTGTGAAGGAACACTCCTTTAATAGTGATTTCAGTGTCTGTGAGCCCGGGTTTGAAGGAACACTCCTTTAATAGTGATTTCAGTGTGTGTGTGTGAGTCCGGGTGTGAAGGAACACTCCTTTAATAGTGATTTCAGTGTGTGTGTGTGTGTGAGCCCGGGTGTGAAGGAACACTCCTTTAATAGTGACTTCGGTTTGTGTGTGTGTGTGTGTGTGTGTGTGTGTGTGTGTGTGTGTGTGTGTGTGTGTGTGTGTGTGTGTGTGTGTGTGTGTGTGAGCCCAGGTGTGAAGGAACACTCCTTTAATAGTGATTTCAGTGTGTGTGAGCCCGGGTTTGAAGGAACACTCCTTTAATAGTGATTTCAGTGTTTGTGTGTGAGTCCGGGTGTGAAGGAACACTCCTTTAATAGTGATTTCAGTGTGTGTGTGTGTGTGTGTGAGCCCGGGTGTGAAGGAACACTCCTTTAATAGTGATTTCGGTGTGTGTGTGTGTGTGTGTGTGTGTGTGTGTGTGTGTGTGTGTGTGTGTGTGTGTGTGTGTGTGTGTGTGTGTGTGTGTGTGTGTGTGTGTGTGTGTGTGTGTGTGTGTGTGTGTGTGTGTGTGTGTGTGTGAGCCCAGGTGTTAAGGAACACTCCTTTAATAGTGATTTCAGTGTGTGTGAGCCCGGGTTTGAAGGAACACTCCTGTAATAGTGATTTCAGTGTTTGTGTGTGAGTCCAGGTGTGAAGGAACACTCCTTTAATAGTGATTTCAGTGTGTGTGTGTGTGTGTGTGTGTGTGAGCCCGTGTGTGAAGGAACACTCCTTTAATAGTGATTTCAATGTGTGTGAGCCCGGGTGTGAAGGAACATTCCTTTAATAGTGATTTCAGTGTGTGTTTGAAACCGGGTGTGAAGGAACACTCCTTTAATACTAATTTCAGTGTGTGTGCGTGTGAGCCCGGGTGTGAAGGAACACTCCTTTAATAGTGATTTCAGTGTGTGTGAGCCAGGGTGTGAAGGAACACTCCTTCAATAGTGATTTCAGTGTGTGTGTGTGTGCCCGGGTGTGAAGGAACACTCCTATAACAGTGATTTCAGTGTGTGTGAGCCCGGGTGTGAACGAACTCTCCTTTAATTGTGATTTCAGTGTGTGTGTGTGAGTCCGGGTGTGAAGGAACACTCCCTTAATAATGATTTCAGTGTGTGTGAGCCCGGGTGTGAAGGAACACTCCTTTAATAGTGATTTCAGTGTGTGAGTGCCCGGGTGTGAAGGAACACTCCTTTGTTAGTGATTTCAGTCTGTGTGTGAGTACGGGTGTGAATGAACACTCCTTTAATAGTGATTTCAGTGTGTGTGTGTGTGTGTGTGAGCCCGGGTGTGAAGGAACACTCCTTTAATAGTGATTTCAGTGTGATTGAGCCCGGGTGTGAAGGAACACTCCTTTAATAGTGATTTCAGTGTGTGAGTGCCCGGGTGTGAAGGAACACTCCTTTGTTAGTGATTTCAGTTTGTGTGAGCCTGGGTGTGAAGGAACACTCCTTTAAAAGTGATTTAAGTGTGTGTGTGTGTGTGAGTCTGGGTGTGAAGGAACACTCCTTTAATAGTGATTTCATATGTGTGAGTCCGGGTGTGAAGGAACCACTCCTTTAATAGTGATTTCAGTGTGTGTGTGTGAGCCCGGGTGTGAAGGAACACCCCTTTAATAGTGATTTCAGTGTGTGTGAGCCCGGGTTTGAAGGAACACTCCTTTAATAGTGATTTCAGTGTGTGTGTGTGAGACCGGGTGTGAAGGAACACACCTTTAATAGTGATTTCGGTGTGTGTGTGTGTGTATGTGTGTGTGTGTGTGAGCCCAGGTGTGAAGGAACACTCCTTCAATAGTGATTTCAGTGTGTGTGAGCCCGGGTTTGAAGGATCACTCCTTTAATAGTGATTTCAGTGTGTGTGTGTGAGTCTGGGTGTGAAGGAACACTCCTTTAATAGTGATTTCAGTGTGTGTGTGTGTGTGTGTGAGCCCGGGTATGAAGGAACACTCCTTTAATAGTGATTTCAATGTGTGTGAGCCCGGGTGTGAAGGAACACTCCTTTAATAGTGATTTCAGTGTGTGTTTGAAACCGGGTGTGAAGGAACACTCCTTTAATACTAATTTCAGTGTGTGTGCGTGTGAGCCCGGGTGTGAAGGAACACTCCTTTAATAGTGATTTCAGTATGTGTGAGCCCGAGTGTGAAGGAACACTCCTTTAATAGTGATTTCAGTGTGTGTTTGTGAGCCCCGGTGTGAAGGAACACTCCTTTAATAGTGATTTCAGTGTGTGTTTGTGAGCCCCGGTGTGAAGGAACACTCCTTTAATAGTGATTTCAGTATGTGTGAGCCCGAGTGTGAAGGAACACTCCTTTAATAGTTATTTCAGTGTGTGTTTGTGAGCCCCGGTGTGAAGGAACACTCCTTCAATAGTGATTTCAGTGTGTGTGTGTGTGCCCGGGTGTGAAGGAACACTCCTATAACAGTGATTTCAGTGTGTGTGAGTCCGGGTGTGAAGGAACACTCCCTTAATAATGATTTCAGTGTGTGTGTGTGAGTCCGGGTGTGAAGGAACACTCCCTTAATAATGATTTCAGTGT
The DNA here is from genome assembly GCA_026770705.1 of Isurus oxyrinchus. NCBI lineage: Eukaryota > Metazoa > Chordata > Chondrichthyes > Lamniformes > Lamnidae > Isurus > Isurus oxyrinchus. Next base: position 46,127 of record JANJGN010001998.1, read on the forward strand.
GTGTGAGCCCGGGTGTGAATGAACACTCCTTTAATGGTGATTTCAGTGTGTGTGAGCCCGGGTGTGAAGGAGCACTCCTTTAATAGTGATTTCAGTGTGTGTGAGCCCGGGTATGAAGGAACACTCCTTTAATAGTGATTTCAGTGTGTGTGTGTGAGCCCGGGTGTGAAGGAACACTCCTTTGATACTGATTTCAGTCTGTGTGTGAGTACGGGTGTGAAGGAACACTCCTTTAATAGTGATTTCAGTGTGATTGAGCCCGGGTGTGAAGGAACACTCCTTTAATAGTGATTTCAGTGTGTGAGTGCCCGGGTGTGAAGGAACACTCCTTTGTTAGTGATTTCAGTTTGTGTGAGCCTGGGTGTGAAGGAACACTCCTTTAAAAGTGATTTAAGTGTTGTGTGTGTGTGTGAGTCCGGGTGTGAAGGAACACTCCTTTAATAGTGATTTCATATGTGTGAGTCCGGGTGTGAAGGAACCACTCCTTTAATAGTGATTTCAGTGTGTGTGTGTGAGCCCGGGTGTGAAGGAACACCCCTTTAATAGTGATTTCAGTGTGTGTGAGCCCGGGTTTGAAGGAACACTCCTTTAATAGTGGTTTCAGTGTGTGTGTGTGAGTCCGGGTGTGAAGGAACAGTCCTTTAATAGTGATTTCGGTGTGTGTGTGTGTGTGTGTGTGTGTGTGTGTGTGTGTGTGTGTGTGTGTGAGCCCAGGTGTGAAGGAACACTCCTTTAATAGTGATTTCAGTGTGTGTGAGCCCGGGTTTGAAGGAACACTCCTTTAATAGTGATTACAGTGTGTGTGTGTGAGTCCGGGTGTGTAGGAACACTCCTTTAATAGTGATTTCAGTGTGTGTGTGTGTGTGTGTGTGTGTGTGAGCCCGGGTATGAAGGAACACTCCTTTCACAGTGATTTCAATGTGTGTGAGCCCGGGTGTGAAGGAACACTCCTTTAATAGTGATTTCAGTGTGTGTTTGAAACCGGGTGTGAAGGAACACTCCTTTAATATTAATTTCAGTGTGTGTGCGTGTGAGCCCGGGTGTGAAGGAACACTCCTTTAATAGTGTTTTCAGTATGTGTGAGCCCGAGTGTGAAGGAACACTCCTTTAATAGTGATTTCAGTGTGTGTTTGTGAGCCCCGGTGTGAAGGAACACCTCTTTAATAGTGTTTTCAGTGTGTGTGAGCCCGAGTGTGAAGGAACACTCCTTTAATAGTGATTTCAGTGTGTGTTTGTGAGCCCCGGTGTGAAGGAACACTCCTTTAATAGTGATTTCAGTGTGTGTATGAGCCCGTGTGTGACGGAACACTCCTTTAATAGAGATTTCAGTGTGTGTGTGTGTGAGCCCCGGTGTGAAGGAACACTCCTTTAATAGTGATTTCAGAGTGTGTGAGCCCCGGTGTGAAGGAACACTCCTTTAACAGTGATTTCAGTGTGTGTGAGTCCGGGTCTGAAGGAACACTCCTTCAATAGTGATTTCAGTGTGTGTGTGTGAGTCCGGGTGTGAAGGAACACTCCTATAACAGTGATTTCAGTGTGTGTGAGCCCGGGTGTGAACGAACTCTCCTTTAATAGTGATTTCAGTGTGTGTGTGTGAGTCCGGGTGTGAAGGAACACTCCCTTAATAATGATTTCAGTGTGTGTGAGCCCGGGTGTGAATGAACACTCCTTTAATGGTGATTTCAGTGTGTGTGAGCCCGTGTGTGAAGGAACACTCCTTTAATGGTGATTTCAGTGTGTGTGAGCCCGGGTGTGAAGGAGCACTCCTTTAATAGTGATTTCAGTGTGTGTGAGCCCGGGTATGACGGAACACTCCTTTAATAGTGATTTCAGAGTGTGTGAGCCGGGGTGTGAAGGAACACTCCTTTAATGGTGATTTCAGTGTGTGTGAGCCCGGGTGTGAAGGAGCACTCCTTTAATAGTGATTTCAGTGTGTGTGAGCCCGGGTATGAAGGAACACTTCTTTAATAGTGATTTCAGAGTGTGTGAGCCGGGGTGTGAAGGAACACCCCTTTAATAGTGATTTCAGTGTGTGTGAGCCCGGGTGTGAAGGAACACTCCTTTAATAGTGATTTCAGTCTGTGTGTGAGTACGGGTGTGAAGGAACACTTCTTTAATAGTGATTTCAGTGTGTGTGTGTGTCTGTGTGTGAGCCCGGGTGTGAAGGAACACTCCTTTAATAGTGACTTCAGTTTGATTGAGCCCGGGTGTGAAGGAACACTCCTTTAATAGTGATTTCAGTGTGTGAGTGCCCGGGTGTGAAGGAACACTCCTTTGTTAGTGATTTCAGTTTGTGTGAGCCTGGGTGTGAAGGAACACTCCTTTAAAAGTGATTTAAGTGTGTGTGTGTGTGTGTGTGAGTCCGGGTGTGAAGGAACACTCCTTTAATAGTGATTTCATATGTGTGAGTCCGGGTGTGAAGGAACCACTCCTTTAATAGTGATTTCAGTGTGTGTGTGTGAGCCCGGGTGTGAAGGAACACCCCTTTAATAGTGATTTCAGTGTGTGTGAGCCCGGGTTTGAAGGAACACTCCTTTAATAGTGATTTCAGTGTGTGTGTGTGAGCCCGGGTGTGAAGGAACACACCTTTAATAGTGATTTCGGTGTGTGTGTGTGTGTGTGAGCCCAGGTGTGAAGGAACACTCCTTTAATAGTGATTTCAGTGTGTGTGAGCCCGGGTTTGAAGGAACACTCCTTTAATAGTGATTTCAGTGTGTGTGTGTGAGTCAGGGTGTGAAGGAACACTCCTTTAATAGTGATTTCAGTGTGTGTGTGTGTGTGTGTGTGTGAGAGCCCGGGTATGATGGAACACTCCTTTAATAGTGATTTCAATGTGTGTGAGCCCGGGTGTGAAGGAACACTCCTTTAATAGTGATTTCAGTGTGTGTTTGAAACCGGGTGTGAAGGAACACTCCTTTAATAGTGATTTCAGTGTGTGTGTGTGTGCCCGGGTGTGAAGGAACACTCCTTTAACAGTGATTTCAGTGTGTGTGAGCCCGGGTGTAAACGCACAATCCTTTAATAGTGATTTCAGTGTGTGTGAGTCCGGGTGTGAAGGAACACTCCCTTAATAGTGATTTCAGTGTGTGTGAGCCCGGGTGTGAATGAACACTCCTTTAATAGTGATTTCAGTGTGTGTGTGTGTGTGTGTGTGAGCCGGGGTGTGAAGGAACACTCCTTTAATAGTGATTTCAGTGTGTGTGAGCCCGGGTTTGAAGGAACACTCCTTTAATAGTGATTTCAGTGTGTGTGTGTGAGTCCGGCTGTGAAGGAACACTCCTTTAATAGTCATTTCAGTGTTTTTGTGAGCCCGGTGTGAAGGAACACTCCTTTAATAGTGATTTCAGTGTGTGTTTGAACCCGGGTGTGAAGGAACACTCCTTTAATACTGATTTCAGTGTGTGTGCATGTGAGCCCGGGTGTGAAGGAACACTCCTTTAATAGTGATTTCAGTGTGTGTGAGCCCGGGTGTGAAGGAACACTCCTTTAATAGTGACTTCAGTTTGATTGAGCCCGGGTGTGAAGGAACACTCCTTTAAAAGTGATTTCAGTGTGTGAGTGCCCGGGTGTGAAGGAACACTCCTTTGTTAGTGATTTCAGTTTGTGTGAGCCTGGGTGTGAAGGAACACTCCTTTAAAAGTGATTTAAGTGTGTGTGTGTGTGTGTGAGTCCGGGTGTGAAGGAACACTACTTTAATAGTGATTTCATATGTGTGAGTCCGGGTGTGAAGGAACCACTCCTTTAATAGTGATTTCAGTGTGTGTGTGTGAGCCTGGGTGTGAAGGAACACCCCTTTAATAGTGATTTCAGTGTGTGTGAGCCCGGGTTTGAAGGAACACTCCTTTAATAGTGATTTCAGTGTGTGTGTGTGAGCCCGGGTGTGAAGGAACACACCTTTAATAGTGATTTCGGTGTGTGTGTGTGTGTGTGAGCCCAGGTGTGAAGGAACACTCCTTTAATAGTGATTTCAGTGTGTGTGAGCCCGGGTTTGAAGGAACACTCCTTTAATAGTGATTTCAGTGTGTGTGTGTGAGTCAGGGTGTGAAGGAACACTCCTTTAATAGTGATTTCAGTGTGTGTGTGTGTGTGTGTGTGTGTGTGTGAGAGCCCGCGTATGATGGAACACTCCTTTAATAGTGATTTCAATGTGTGTGAGCCCGGGTGTGAAGGAACACTCCTTTAATAGTGATTTCAGTGTGTGTTTGAAACCGGGTGTGAAGGAACACTCCTTTAATAGTGATTTCAGTGTGTGTGTGTGTGCCCGGGTGTGAAGGAACACTCCTTTAACAGTGATTTCAGTGCGTGTGAGCCCGGGTGTAAACGCACAATCCTTTAATAGTGATTTCAGTGTGTGTGAGTCCGGGTGTGAAGGAACACTCCCTTAATAGTGATTTCAGTGTGTGTGAGCCCGGGTGTGAATGAACACTCCTTTAATAGTGATTTCAGTGTGTGTGTGTGTGTGTGTGAGCCGGGGTGTGAAGGAACACTCCTTTAATAGTGATTTCAGTGTGTGTGAGCCCGGGTCTGAAGGAACACTCCTTTAATAGTGATTTCAGTGTGTGTGAGTGCCCGGGTGTGAAGGAACACTACGTTAATAGTGATTTTATTGTGTGTGCGTGAGTCTGGGTGTGAAGGAACACTCCTTTAATAGTTATTTCAGTGTGTGTGAGCCCGGTTGTGAAGGAACACTCCTTTAATAGTGATTTCAGTGTGTTTGTGAGCCCGGGTGTGAAGGAACACTCCTTTAATAGTGATTTCAGTGTGTGTGAGCCCGGGTGTGAAGGAACACTCCTTTAATAGTGATTTCAGTGTGTGTGAGCCCGGTGTGAAGGAACACTCCTTTAATAGTGATTTCTGTGTGTGTGTGTGAGTCTGGGTGTGAAGGAACACTCCTTTAATAGTGATTTCAGTGTGATTGAGCTTGGGTGTGAAGGAACACTCCTTTAATAGTGATTTCAGTGTGTGAGTGCCCGGGTGTGAAGGAACACTCCTTTGTTAGTGATTTCAGTTTGTGTGAGCCTGGGTGTGAAGGAACACTCCTTTAAAAGTGATTTCAGTGTGTGTGTGTGTGTGTGTGTGTGAGTCCGGGTGTGAAGGAACACTCCTTTAATAGTGATTTCAGTGTGTGTGAGTCCAGGTGTGAACGAACACTCCTGTAATAGTGATTTCAGTGTGTGTGTTTGAGCCCGGGTGTGAAGGAACACTCCTTGAAAAGTGATTTCAGTGTTTGTGAGCCCGGGTTTGAAGGAACACTCCTTTAATAGTGATTTCAGTGTGTGTGTGTGAGTCCGGGTGTGAAGGAACACTCCTTTAATAGTGATTTCAGTGTGTGTGAGACCGGGTTTGAAGGAACACTCCTTTAATAGTGATTTCAGTGTGTGTGTGTGTGTGTGTGAGACCGGGTGTGAAGGAACACTCCTTTAATAGTCATTTCAGTGTGTTTGTGAGCCCGGGTGTGAAGGAACACTCCTTTAATTGTGATTTCACTGTGTGTGTGAGTCCGGGTGTGAAGGAACACTCCTTTAATAGTGATTTCAGTGTTTGAGAGCCCGGGTGTGAAGGAACACTCCTTTAACAGTGATTTCAGTGTGTGTGAGTCCGGGTGTGAAGGAACACTCCTTTAATAGTGATTTCAGTGTGTGTGTGAGTCTGGGTGTGAAGGAACACTCCTTTAAAAGTGATTTAAGTGTGTGTGTGTGTGTGTGAGTCCGGGTGTGAAGGAACACTCCTTTAATAGTGATTTCATATGTGTGAGTCCGGGTGTGAAGGAACCACTCCTTTAATAGTGATTTCAGTGTGTGTGTGTGAGCCCGGGTGTGAAGGAACAACTCTTTAATAGTGATTTCAGTGTGTGTGAACCCGGGTTTGAAGGAACACTCCTTTAATAGTGATTTCAGTGTGTGTGTGTGAGCCCGGGTGTGAAGGAACACACCTTTAATAGTGATTTCGGTGTGTGTGTGTGTGTGTGTGTGTGTGAGCCCAGGTGTGAAGGAACACTCCTTTAATAGTGATTTCAGTGTGTGTGAGTCCGGGTGTGAACGAACACTCCTGTAATAGTGATTTCAGTGTGTGTGTTTGAGCCCGGGTGTGAAGGAACACTCCTTGAAAAGTGATTTCAGTGTTTGTGAGCCCGGGTTTGAAGGAACACTCCTTTAATAGTGATTTCAGTGTGTGTGTGTGAGTCCGGGTGTGAAGGAACACTCCTTTAATAGTGATTTCAGTGTGTGTGAGCCCGGGTTTGAAGTAACACTCCTTTAATAGTGATTTCAGTGTGTGTGTGTGAGACCGGGTGTGAAGGAACACTCTTTTAATAGTCATTTCAGTGTGTTTGTGAGCCCGGGTGTGAAGGAACACTCCTTTAATTGTGATTTCAGTGTGTGTGTGAGTCCGAGTGTGAAGGAACACTCCTTTAATAGTGATTTCAGTGTGTGTGAGCCCGGGTGTGAAGGAACACTCCTTTAACAGTGATTTCAGTGTGTGTGAGTCCGGGTGTGAAGGAACACTCCTTTAATAGTGATTTCAGTGTGTGTGTGAGTCTGGGTGTGAAGGAACACTCCTTTAATAGTGATTTCAGTGTGTGTGAGCCCGGGTGTGAAGGAACACTCCTTTAATAGTGATTTCAGTGTGTTTGTGAGCCCGGGTGTGAAGGAACACTCCTTTTTTAGTGATTTCAGAGTCGGAGCCCGGGTGTGAAGGAACACTCCTTTAATAGTGATTTCAGTGTGTGTTTGAGTCGGTGTGTGAAGGAACACTCCTTTAATAGTGATTTCAGTGTGTGTGTGTGAGCCCGTGTGTGAAGGAACACTCCTTTAATTGTGATTTCAGTGTGTGTGTGAGTCCGGGTGTGAAGGAACACTCCTTTAACAGTGATTTCAGTGTGTGTGAGCCCGGGTCTGAAGGAACACTCCTTTAATAGTGATTTCAGTGTGTGTGAGTGCCCGGGTGTGAAGGAACACTACGTTAATAGTGATTTTATTGTGTGTGCGTGTGGGCGGGTGTGAAGGAACACTCCTTTAATAGTGATTTCTGTGTGTGTGAACCCGGGTGTGAAGGAACACTCCTTTAATAGTGATTTCAGTATGTGTGTGTGTGAGCCCGGGTATGAAGGAACCACTCTTTTAATAGTGATTTCAGTGTGTGTGAGAGCCCGGGTGTGAAGGAACATTCCTTTAAAAGTGATTTCAGTGTGTGTGTGTGTGAGCCCGGGTGTGAAGGAACACTCCTTTAATAGTGATTTCAGTGTGTGTGTGTGTGCCCGGGTGTGAAGGAACACTCCTTTAACAGTGATTTCAGTGTGTGTGAGCCCGGGTGTGAAGGAACACTCCTTTAATAGTGATTTCAGTGTGTGTGAGCCCGGTGTGAAGGAACACTCCTTTAATAGTGATTTCAGTGTGTGTGAGTCCGGGTGTGAACGAACACACCTGTAATAGTGATTTCAGTGTGTGTGTTTGAGCCCGGGTGTGAAGGAACACTCCTTGAAAAGTGATTTCAGTGTTTGTGAGCCCGGGTTTGAAGGAACACTCCTTTAATAGTGATTTCAGTGTGTGTGTGTGAGTCCGGGTGTGAAGGAACACTCCTTTAATAGTGATTTCCATGTGTGTGAGCCCAGGTTTGAAGGAACACTCCTTTAATAGTGATTTCAGTGTGTGTGTGTGAGACCGGGTGTGAAGAAACACTCCTTTAATAGTCATTTCAGTGTGTTTGTGAGCCCGGGTGTGAAGGAACACTCCTTTAATTGTGATTTCACTGTGTGTGTGAGTCCGGGTGTGAAGGAACACTCCTTTAATAGTGATTTCAGTGTGTGAGAGCCCGGGTGTGAAGGAACACTCCTTTAACAGTGATTTCAGTGTGTGTCAGTCCGGGTGTGAAGGAACACTCCTTTAATAGTGATTTCAGTGTGTTTGTGAGTCTGGGTGTGAAGGAACACTCCTTTAATAGTTATTTCAGTGTGTGTGAGCCCGGTTGTGAAGGAACACTCCTTTAATTGTGATTTCAGTGTGTTTGTGAGCCCGGGTGTGAAGGAACACTCCTTTAATAGTGATTTCAGTGTGTGTGAGCCCGGGTGTGAAGGAACACTCCTTTAATAGTGATTTCAGTGTGTGTGAGCCCGGTGTGAAGGAACACTCCTTTAATAGTGATTTCTGTGTGTGTGTGTGAGTCTGGGTGTGAAGGAACACTCCTTTAATAGTGATTTCAGTGTGATTGAGCTTGGGTGTGAAGGAACACTCCGTTAATAGTGATTTCAGTGTGTGAGTGCCCGGGTGTGAAGGAACACTCCTTTGTTAGTGATTTCAGTTTGTGTGAGCCTGGGTGTGAAGGAACACTCCTTTAAAAGTGATTTCAGTGTGTGTGTGTGTGTGTGTGTGAGTCCGGGTGTGAAGGAACACTCCTTTAATAGTGATTTCAGTGTGTGTGAGTCCAGGTGTGAACGAACACTCCTGTAATAGTGATTTCAGTGTGTGTGTTTGAGCCCGGGTGTGAAGGAACACTCCTTGAAAAGTGATTTCAGTGTTTGTGAGCCCGGGTTTGAAGGAACACTCCTTTAATAGTGATTTCAGTGTGTGTGTGTGAGTCCGGGTGTGAAGGAACACTCCTTTAATAGTGATTTCAGTGTGTGTGAGACCGGGTTTGAAGGAACACTCCTATAATAGTGATTTCAGTGTGTGTGTGTGTGTGTGTGTGAGACCGGGTGTGAAGGAACACTCCTTTAATAGTCATTTCAGTGTGTTTGTGAGCCCGGGTGTGAAGGAACACTCCTTTAATTGTGATTTCACTGTGTGTGTGAGTCCGGGTGTGAAGGAACACTCCTTTAATAGTGATTTCAGTGTTTGAGAGCCCGGGTGTGAAGGAACACTCCTTTAACAGTGATTTCAGTGTGTGTGTGTCCGGGTGTGAAGGAACACTCCTTTAATAGTGATTTCAGTGTGTGTGTGAGTCTGTGTGTGAAGGAACACTCCTTTAATAGTTATTTCAGTGTGTGTGAGCCCGGTTGTGAAGGAACACTCCTTTAATAGTGATTGCAGTGTGTTTGTGAGCCCGGGTGTGAAGGAACACTCCTTTAATAGTGATTTCAGTGTGTGTGAGCCCGGGTGTGAAGGAACACTGCTTTAATAGTGATTTCAGTGTGTGTGAGCCCGGTGTGAAGGAACACTCCTTTAATAGTGATTTCTGTGTGTGTGTGTGAGTCTGGCTGTGAAGGAACACTCCTTTAATAGTGATTTCAGTGTGAGTGTGAGTCTGGGTGTGAAGGAACACTCCTTTAATAGTGATTTCAGTGTGTGTGTGAGCCCGGGTGTGAAGGAACACTCCTTTAATAGTGATTTCAGTCTGTGTGTGTGTGAGCCCCGGTGTGAAGGAACACTCCTTTAATAGTGATTTCAGTGTGTGAGAGCCCGGGTTTGAAGGAACACTCCTTTAATAGTGTTTTCAGTGTGAGTGTGAGTCTGGGTGTGAAGGATCACTCCTTTAGTAGTGATTTCAGTGTGTGTGTGAGCCCGGGTGTGAAGGAACACTCCTTTAATAGTGATTTCAGTGTGTGTGAGTCCGGGTGTGAAGGAACACTCCTTTAATAGTGATTTCAGTGTGTGTGAGCCCGGGTGTGAAGGAACACTCCTTTAATAGTGATTTCAGAGTCGGAGCCCGGGTGTGAAGGAACACTCCTTTAATAGTGATTTCAGTGTGTGTGTGAGTCGGTGTGTGAAGGAACACTCCTTTAATAGTGATTTCAGTGTGTGTGTGTGAGCCCGTGTGTGAAGGAACACTCCTTTAATAGTGATTTCAGTGTGTGTGTGAGTCCGGGTGTGAAGGAACACTCCTTTAACAGTGATTTCAGTGTGTGTGAGCCCGGGTCTGAAGGAACACTCCTTTAATAGTGATTTCAGTGTGTGTGAGAGCCCGGGTGTGAAGGAACACTACGTTAATAGTGATTTAATTGTGTGTGCGTGTGGACGGGTGTGAAGGAACACTCCTTTAATAGTGATTTCTGTGTGTGTGAACCCGGGTGTGAAGGAACACTCCTTTAATAGTGATTTCAGTATGTTTGTGTGTGAGCCCGGGTATGAAGGAACCACTCCTTTAATAGTGATTTCAGTGTGTGTGAGAGCCCGGGTGTGAAGGAACATTCCTTTCAAAGTGATTTCAGTGTGTGTGTGTGTGAGCCCGGGTGTGAAGGAACACTCCTTTAATAGTGATTTCAGTGTGTATGAGCCCGGGTGTGAAGGAACACTCCTTTAATAGCGATTTCAGTGTGTGTGTGTGAGCCCAGTTTTGAAGGAACACTCCTTTAATAGTGATTTCAGTGTGTGTGTGTGTGTGAGAGTCCGGGTGTGAAGGAACACTCCTTTAATAGTGATTTCAGTGTGTGTGTGTGTGTGCCCGGGTGTGAAGGAACACTCCTTTAACAGTGATTTCAGTGTGTGTGAGCCCGGGTGTAAACGCACAATCCTTTAATAGTGATTTCAGTGTGTGTGAGTCCGGGTGTGTAGGAACACTCCCTTAATAGTGATTTCAGTGTGTGTGAGCCCGGGTGTGAATGAACACTCCTTTAATAGTGATTTCAGTATGTATGTGTGTGAGCCCGGGTATGAAGGAACCACTCCTTCAATAGTGATTTCAGTGTGTGTGAGAGCCCGGGTGTGAAGGAACACTCCTTTAATAGTGATTTCAGTGTGATTGAGCTTGGGTGTGAAGGAACACTCCTTTAATAGTGATTTCAGTGTGTGAGTGCCCGGGTGTGAAGGAACACTCCTTTGTTAGTGATTTCAGTTTGTGTGAGCCTGGGTGTGAAGGAACACTCCTTTAAAAGTGATTTCAGTGTGTGTGTGTGTGTGTGTGTGAGTCCGGGTGTGAAGGAACACTCCTTTAATAGTGATTTCAGTGTGTGTGAGTCCAGGTGTGAACGAACACTCCTGTAATAGTGATTTCAGTGTGTGTGTTTGAGCCCGGGTGTGAAGGAACACTCCTTGAAAAGTGATTTCAGTGTTTGTGAGCCCGGGTTTGAAGGAACACTCCTTTAATAGTGATTTCAGTGTGTGTGTGAGTCTGGGTGTGAAGGAACACTCCTTTAATAGTTATTTCAGTGTGTGTGAGCCCGGGTGTGAAGGAACACTCCTTTAATAGTGATTTCAGTGTGTTTGTGAGCCCGGGTGTGAAGGAACACTCCTTTAATAGTGATTTCAGTGTGTGATAGTCCGGGTGTGAAGGAACACTCCTTTAATAGTGATTTCAGTGTGTGTGAGCCCGGTGTGAAGGAACACTCCTTTAATAGTGATTTCTGTGTGTGTGTGTGAGTCTGGGTGTGAAGGAACACTCCTTTAATAGTGATTTCAGTGTGTGTGTGAGTCTGGGTGTGAAGGAACACTCCTTTAATAGTGATTTCAGTGTGTGTGATCCGAGGTGTGAAGGAACACTCCTTTAATAGTGATTTCAGTGTGTGTGTGAGTCCGGGTGTGAAGGAACACTCCTTTAACAGTGATTTCAGTGTGTGTGAGCCCGGGTCTGAAGGAACACTCCTTTAATAGTGATTTCAGTGTGTGTGAGAGCCCGGGTGTGAAGGAACACTACGTTAATAGTGATTTAATTGTGTGTGCGTGTGGACGGGTGTGAAGGAACACTCCTTTAATAGTGATTTCTGTGTGTGTGAACCCGGGTGTGAAGGAACACTCCTTTAATAGTGATTTCAGTATGTTTGTGTGTGAGCCCGGGTATGAAGGAACCACTCCTTTAATAGTGATTTCAGTGTGTGTGAGAGCCCGGGTGTGAAGGAACATTCCTTTCAAAGTGATTTCAGTGTGTGTGTGTGTGAGCCCGGGTGTGAAGGAACACTCCTTTAATAGTGATTTCAGTGTGTATGAGCCCGGGTGTGAAGGAACACTCCTTTAATAGCGATTTCAGTGTGTGTGTGTGAGCCCAGTTTTGAAGGAACACTCCTTTAATAGTGATTTCAGTGTGTGTGTGTGTGTGAGAGTCCGGGTGTGAAGGAACACTCCTTTAATAGTGATTTCAGTGTGTGTGTGTGTGCCCGGGTGTGAAGGAACACTCCTTTAACAGTGATTTCAGTGTGTGTGAGCCCGGGTGTAAACGCACAATCCTTTAATAGTGATTTCAGTGTGTGTGAGTCCGGGTGTGTAGGAACACTCCCTTAATAGTGATTTCAGTGTGTGTGAGCCCGGGTGTGAATGAACACTCCTTTAATAGTGATTTCAGTATGTATGTGTGTGAGCCCGGGTATGAAGGAACCACTCCTTCAATAGTGATTTCAGTGTGTGTGAGAGCCCGGGTGTGAAGGAACACTCCTTTAATAGTGATTTCAGTGTGATTGAGCTTGGGTGTGAAGGAACACTCCTTTAATAGTGATTTCAGTGTGTGAGTGCCCGGGTGTGAAGGAACACTCCTTTGTTAGTGATTTCAGTTTGTGTGAGCCTGGGTGTGAAGGAACACTCCTTTAAAAGTGATTTCAGTGTGTGTGTGTGTGTGTGTGTGAGTCCGGGTGTGAAGGAACACTCCTTTAATAGTGATTTCAGTGTGTGTGAGTCCAGGTGTGAACGAACACTCCTGTAATAGTGATTTCAGTGTGTGTGTTTGAGCCCGGGTGTGAAGGAACACTCCTTGAAAAGTGATTTCAGTGTTTGTGAGCCCGGGTTTGAAGGAACACTCCTTTAATAGTGATTTCAGTGTGTGTGTGAGTCTGGGTGTGAAGGAACACTCCTTTAATAGTTATTTCAGTGTGTGTGAGCCCGGGTGTGAAGGAACACTCCTTTAATAGTGATTTCAGTGTGTTTGTGAGCCCGGGTGTGAAGGAACACTCCTTTAATAGTGATTTCAGTGTGTGATAGTCCGGGTGTGAAGGAACACTCCTTTAATAGTGATTTCAGTGTGTGTGAGCCCGGTGTGAAGGAACACTCCTTTAATAGTGATTTCTGTGTGTGTGTGTGAGTCTGGGTGTGAAGGAACACTCCTTTAATAGTGATTTCAGTGTGTGTGTGAGTCTGGGTGTGAAGGAACACTCCTTTAATAGTGATTTCAGTGTGTGTGAGTCCGGGTGTGAAGGAACACTCCTTTAATAGTGATTTCAGTGTGTGTGTGAGTCTGGGTGTGAAGGAACACTCCTTTAATAGTTATTTCAGTGTGTGTGAGCCCGGGTGTGAAGGAACACTCCTTTAATAATGATTTCAGTGTGTTTGTGAGCCCGGGTGTGAAGGAACACTCCTTTAATAGTGATTTCAGTGTGTGATAGTCCGGGTGTGAAGGAACACTCCTTTAATAGTGATTTCAGTGTGTTTGTGAGCCCGGGTGTGAAGGAACACTCCTTTAATAGTGATTTCAGTGTGTGTGAGCCCGGTGTGAAGGAACACTCCTTTAATAGTGATTTCTGTGTGTGTGTGTGAGTCTGGGTGTGAAGGAACACTCCTTTAATAGTGATTTCAGTGTGTATGAGCCTGGGTGTGAAGGAACACTCCTTTAATAGTGATTTCAGTGTGTATGAGCCTGGGTGTGAATGAACACTCCTTTAATAGTGATTTCAGTGTGTATGAGCCTGGGTGTGAAGGAACACTCCTTTAATAGTGATTTCAGTGTGTATGAGCCTGGGTTTGAAGCAACACTCCTTTAATAGTGATTTCAGTGTGTGTGTGAGCCCGGGTGTGAAGGAACACTCCTTTAATAGTGATTTCAGTGTGTGTGAGTCCGGGTGTGAAGGAACACTCCTTTGATAGTGATTTCAGTGTGTGTGAGCCCGGGTGTGAAGGAACTCTCCTTTAATAGTGATTTCAGTGTGTGTGAGCCCGGGTTTGAAGGAACACTCCTTTAATAGTGATTTCAGTGTGTGTGAGTCCGGGTTTGAAGGAACACTCCTTTAATAGTGATTTCAGTGTGCGTGTGAGTCCGGGTGTGAAGGAACACTCCTTTGACAGTGATTTCAGTGTGTCATAGTCCGGGTGTGAAGGAACACTTCTTTAATAGTGATTTCAGTGCGTGTGAGCCCGGGTGTGAAGGAACACTCCTTTAATAGTGATTTCAGAGTCGGAGCCCGGGTGTGAAGGAACACTCCTTTAATAGTGATTTCAGTGTGTGTGTGAGTCGGTGTGTGAGGGAACACTCCTTTAATAGTGATTTCAGTGTGTGTGTGTGAGCCCGTGTGTGAAGGAACACTCCTTTAATAGTGATTTCAGTGTGTGTGTGAGTCCGGGTGTGAAGGAACACTCCTTTTACAGTGATTTCAGTGTGTGTGTGCCCGGGTCTGAAGGAACACTCCTTTAATAGTGATTTCAGTGTGTGTGAGAGCCCGGGTGTGAAGGAACACTACGTTAATAGTGATTTAATTGTGTGTGCGTGTGGGCGGGTGTGAAGGAACACTCCTTTAATAGTGATTTCTGTGTGTGTGAGCCCGGGTGTGAAGGAACACTCCTTTAATAGTGATTTCAGTATGTGTGTGTGTGAGCCCGGGTATGAAGGAACCACTCCTTTAATAGTGATTTCAGTGTGTGTGAGAGCCCGGGTGTGAAGGAACATTCCTTTAAAAGTGATTTCAGTGTGTGTGTGTGTGAGCCCGGGTGTGAAGGAACACTCCTTTAATAGTGATTTCAGTGTGTATGAGCCCGGGTGTGAAGGAACACTGCTTTAATAGCGATTTCAGTGTGTGTGTGTGAGCCCAGTTTTGAAGGAACACTCCTTTTATAGTGATTTCAGTGTGTGTGTGTGTGTGTGTGTGTGAGAGTCCGGGTGTGAAGGAACACTCCTTTAATAGTGATTTCAGTGTGTGTGTGTGTGCCCGGGTGTGAAGGAACACTCCTTTAACAGTGATTTCAGTGTGTCTGAGCCCGGGAGTAAACGCACAATTCTTTAATAGTGATTTCAGTGTGTGTGAGTCCGGGTGTGAAGGAACACTCCCTTAATAGTGATTTCAGTGTGTGTGAGCCCGGTTGTGAATGAACACTCCTTTAATAGTGATTTCAGTGTGTGTGTGTGTGTGTCAGCCCGGGTGTGAAGGAACACTCCTTTAATAGTGATTTCAGTGTTTGTGAGCCCGGGTTTGAAGGAACACTCCTTTAATAGTGATTTCAGTGTGTGTGAGCCCGGGTGTGAAGGAACACTCCTTTAATAGTGATTTCAGTGTGTGTGTGTGAGTCCGGCTGTGAAGGAACATTCCTTTAATAGTCATTTCAGTGTGTTTGTGAGCCCGGTGTGAAGGAACACTCCTTTAATAGTGATTTCAGTGTGTTTGAACCCGCGTGTGAAGGAACACTCCTTTAATACTGATTTCAGTGTGTGTGCATGTGAGCCCGGGTGTGAAGGAACACTCCTTTAATAGTGATTTCAGTGTGTGTGAGTCCGGGTGTGAAGGAACACTCCTTTAATAGTGATTTCAGTGTGTGTGAGACCGGGTGTGAAGGAACACTCCTGTAATAGTGGTTTCAGTGTGTGTGTTTGAGCCCGGGTGTGAAGGAACACTCCTTTAATAGTGATTTCAGTGTGTGTGAGCCCGGGTTTGAAGGAACACTCCTTGAAAAGTGATTTCAGTGTTTGTGAGCCCGGGTGTGAAGGAACACTCCTTTAATTGTGATTTCAGTGTGTGTGTGTGAGTCCGGGTGTGAAGGAACACTCCTTTAATAGTGTTTTCAGTGTGTGTGAGCCCGGGTTTGAAGGTACACTCCTTTAATAGTGATTTCAGTGTGTGTGTGTGAGCCCGGGTTTGAAGGAACACTCCTTTAATAGTGATTTCAGTGTGTGTGTGTGAGTCCGGGTGTGAAGGAACACTCCTTTAATAGTGATTTCAGTGTGTGTGAGCCCGGGTTTGAAGGAACACTCCTTTAATAGTGATTTCAGTGTGTGTGTGTGAGCCCGGGTGTGAAGGAACACTCCTTTAATAGTCATTTCAGTGTGTTTGTGAGCCCGGGTGTGAAGGAACACTCCTTTAATTGTGATTTCAGTGTGTGTGTGCCTGGGTGTGAAGGAACACTCCTTTAATAGTGATTTCAGTGCGTGTGAGCGCGGGTGTGAAGGAACACTCCTTTAATAGTGATTTCAGTGTGTGTGTGAGAGCCCGGGTGTGAAGGAACACTCCTTTAATAGTGATTTCAGTGTGTGTGTGAGCCCGGGTGTGAAGGAACACTCCTTTAATAGTGATTTCAATGTGTGTGTGAGTCCGGGTGTGAAGGAGCACTCCTTTAATAGTGATTTCAGTGTGTGTGAGCCCGGGTGTGAAGGAACACTCCTTTAACAGTGATTTCAGTATGTGTGAGCCCGGGTGTGAAGGAACACTCCTTTAATAGTGATTTCAGTGTGTGTGAGTCCGGGTGTGAAGGAACACTCCTTTAATAGTGATTTCCGTGTGTGTGAGCACAGGTTTGAAGGAACACTCCTTTAATAGTGATTTCAGTGTGTGTGTGTGAGACCGGGTGTGAAGAAACACTCCTTTAATAGTGATTTCAGTGTGATTGAGCTTGGGTGTGAAGGAACACTCCTTTAATAGTGATTTCAGTGTGTGAGTGCCCGGGTGTGAAGGAACACTCCTTTGTTAGTGATTTCAGTTTGTGTGAGCCTGGGTGTGAAGGAACACTCCTTTAAAAGTGATTTCAGTGTGTGTGTGTGTGTGTGTGTGTGTGAGTCCGGGTGTGAAGGAACACTCCTTTAATAGTGATTTCAGTGTGTGTGAGTCCAGGTGTGAACGAACACTCCTGTAATAGTGATTTCAGTGTGTGTGTTTGAGCCCGGGTGTGAAGGAACACTCCTTTGTTAGTGATTTCAGTTTGTGTGAGCCTGGGTGTGAAGGAACACTCCTTTAAAAGTGATTGAAGTGTGTGTGTGTGTGTGTGTGTGAGTCCGGGTGTGAAGGAACACTCCTTTAATAGTGATTTCAGTGTGTGTGAGACCGGGTGTGAAGGAACACTCCTGTAATAGTGGTTTCAGTGTGTGTGTTTGAGCCCGGGTGTGAAGGAACACTCCTTGAAAAGTGATTTCAGTGTTTGTGAGCCCGGGTTTGAAGGAACACTCCTTTAATAGTGATTTCAGTGTGTGTGTGTGAGTCCGGGTGTGAAGGAACACTCCTTTAATAGTGATTTCAGTGTGTGTGAGACCGGGTTTGAAGGAACACTCCTTTAATAGTGATTTCAGTGTGTGTGTGTGTGTGTGTGTGTGTGAGACCGGGTGTGAAGGAACACTCCTTTAATAGTCATTTCAGTGTGTTTGTGAGCCCGGGTGTGAAGGAACACTCCTTTAATTGTGATTTCACTGTGTGTGTGAGTCCGGGTGTGAAGGAACACTCCTTTAATAGTGATTTCAGTGTTTGAGAGCCCGGGTGTGAAGGAACACTCCTTTAACAGTGATTTCAGTGTGTGTGAGTCCGGGTGTGAAGGAACACTCCTTTAATAGTGATTTCAGTGTGTGTGTGAGTCTGGGTGTGAAGGAACACTCCTTTAATAGTTATTTCAGTGTGTGTGAGCCCGGTTGTGAAGGAACACTCCTTTAATAGTGATTGCAGTGTGTTTGTGAGCCCGGGTGTGAAGGAACACTCCTTTAATAGTGATTTCAGTGTGTGTGAGCCCGGGTGTGAAGGAACACTGCTTTAATAGTGATTTCAGTGTGTGTGAGCCCGGTGTGAAGGAACACTCCTTTAATAGTGATTTCTGTGTGTGTGTGTGAGTCTGGCTGTGAAGGAACACTCCTTTAATAGTGATTTCAGTGTGAGTGTGAGTCTGGGTGTGAAGGAACACTCCTTTAATAGTGATTTCAGTGTGTGTGTGAGCCCGGGTGTGAAGGAACACTCCTTTAATAGTGATTTCAGTGTGTGAGAGCCCGGGTTTGAAGGAACACTCCTTTAATAGTGTTTTCAGTGTGAGTGTGAGTCTGGGTGTGAAGGATCACTCCTTTAATAGTGATTTCAGTGTGTGTGTGAGCCCGGGTGTGAAGGAACACTCCTTTAATAGTGATTTCAGTGTGTGTGAGTCCGGGTGTGAAGGAACACTCCTTTAATAGTGATTTCAGTGTGTGTGAGCCCGGGTGTGAAGGAACACTCCTTTAATAGTGATTTCAGAGTCGGAGCCCGGATGTGAAGGAACACTCCTTTAATAGTGATTTCAGTGTGTGTGTGAGTCGGTGTGTGAAGGAACACTCCTTTAATAGTGATTTCAGTGTGTGTGTGTGAGCCCGTGTGTGAAGGAACACTCCTTTAATAGTGATTTCAGTGTGTGTGTGAGTCCGGGTGTGAAGGAACACTCCTTTAACAGTGATTTCAGTGTGTGTGAGCCCGGGTCTGAAGGAACACTCCTTTAATAGTGATTTCAGTGTGTGTGAGAGCCCGGGTGTGAAGGAACTCTACGTTAATAGTGATTTAATTGTGTGTGCGTGTGGACGGGTGTGAAGGAACACTCCTTTAATAGTGATTTCTGTGTGTGTGAACCCGGGTGTGAAGGAACACTCCTTTAATAGTGATTTCAGTATGTGTGTGTGTGAGCCCGGGTATGAAGGAACCACTCCTTTAATAGTGATTTCAGTGTGTGTGAGAGCCCGGGTGTGAAGGAACATTCCTTTAAAAGTGATTTCAGTGTGTGTGTGTGTGAGCCCGAGTGTGAAGGAACACTCCTTTAATAGTGATTTCAGTGTGTATGAGCCCGGGTGTGAAGGAACACTCCTTTAATAGCGATTTCAGTGTGTGTGTGTGAGCCCAGTTTTGAAGGAACACTCCTTTAATAGTGATTTCAGTGTGTGTGTGTGTGTGAGAGTCCGGGTGTGAAGGAACACTCCTTTAATAGTGATTTCAGTGTGTGTGTGTGTGCCCGGGTGTGAAGGAACACTCCTTTAACAGTGATTTCAGTGTGTGTGAGCCCGGGTGTAAACGCACAATCCTTTAATAGTGATTTCAGTGTGTGTGAGTCCGGGTGTGAAGGAACACTCCCTTAATAGTGATTTCAGTGTGTGTGAGCCCGGGTGTGAATGAACACTCCTTTAATAGTGATTTCAGTATGTATGTGTGTGAGCCCGGGTATGAAGGAACCACTCCTTTAATAGTGATTTCAGTGTGTGTGAGAGCCCGGGTGTGAAGGAACACTCCTTTAATAGTGATTTCAGTGTGATTGAGCTTGGGTGTGAAGGAACACTCCTTTAATAGTGATTTCAGTGTGTGAGTGCCCGGGTGTGAAGGAACACTCCTTTAAAAGTGATTTCAGTTTGTGTGAGCCTGGGTGTGAAGGAACACTCCTTTAAAAGTGATTTCAGTGTGTGTGTGCGTGTGTGTGTGTGAGTCCGGGTGTGAAGGAACACTCCTTTAATAGTGATTTCAGTGTGTGTGAGTCCAGGTGTGAACGAATGCTCCTGTAATAGTGATTTCAGTGTGTGTGTTTGAGCCCGGGTGTGAAGGAACACTCCTTGAAAAGTGATTTCAGTGTTTGTGAGCCCGGGTTTGAAGGAACACTCCTTTAATAGTGATTTCAGTGTGTGTGTGAGTCTGGGTGTGAAGGAACACTCCTTTAATAGTTATTTCAGTGTGTGTGAGCCCGGGTGTGAAGGAACACTCCTTTAATAGTGATTTCAGTGTGTTTGTGAGCCCGGGTGTGAAGGAACACTCCTTTAATAGTGATTTCAGTGTGTGATAGTCCGGGTGTGAAGGAACACTCCTTTAATAGTGATTTCAGTGTGTGTGAGCCCGGTGTGAAGGAACACTCCTTTAATAGTGATTTCTGTGTGTGTGTGTGAGTCTGGGTGTGAAGGAACACTCCTTTAATAGTGATTTCAGTGTGTGTGTGAGTCTGGGTGTGAAGGAACACTCCTTTAATAGTGATTTCAGTGTGTGTGAGTCCGGGTGTGAAGGAACACTCCTTTAATAGTGATTTCAGTGTGTGTGTGAGTCTGGGTGTGAAGGAACACTCCTTTAATAGTTATTTCAGTGTGTGTGAGCCCGGGTGTGAAGGAACACTCCTTTAATAGTGATTTCAGTGTGTTTGTGAGCCCGGGTGTGAAGGAACACTCCTTTAATAGTGATTTCAGTGTGTGATAGTCCGGGTGTGAAGGAACACTCCTTTAATAGTGATTTCAGTGTGTGTGAGCCCGGTGTGAAGGAACACTCCTTTAATAGTGATTTCTGTGTGTGTGTGTGAGTCTGGGTGTGAAGGAACACTCCTTTAATAGTGATTTCAGTGTGTATGAGCCTGGGTGTGAAGGAACACTCCTTTAATAGTGATTTCAGTGTGTATGAGCCTGGGTGTGAAGGAACACTCCTTTGATAGTGATTTCAGTGTGTGTGAGTCCGGGTGTGAAGGAACACTCCTTTAATAGTGATTTCAGTGTGTATGAGCCTGGGTTTGAAGCAACACTCCTTTAATAGTGATTTCAGTGTGTGTGTGAGCCCGGGTGTGAAGGAACACTCCTTTAATAGTGATTTCAGTGTGTGTGAGTCCGGGTGTGAAGGAACACTCCTTTGATAGTGATTTCAGTGTGTGTGAGCCCGGGTGTGAAGGAACTCTCCTTTAATAGTGATTTCAGTGTGTGTGAGCCCGGGTTTGAAGGAACACTCCTTTAATAGTGATTTCAGTGTGTGTGAGTCCGGGTTTGAAGGAACACTCCTTTAATAGTGATTTCAGTGTGTGTGTGAGTCCGGGTGTGAAGGAACACTCCTTTGACAGTGATTTCAGTGTGTCATAGTCCGGGTGTGAAGGAACACTTCTTTAATAGTGATTTCAGTGCGTGTGAGCCCGGGTGTGAAGGAACACTCCTTTAATAGTGATTTCAGAGTCGGAGCCCGGGTGTGAAGGAACACTCCTTTAATAGTGATTTCAGTGTGTGTGAGCCCGGGTGTGAAGGAACACTCCTTTAAAAGTGATTTCAGTGTGTGTTTGTGAGCCCGGGTGTGAAGGAACACTCCTTTAATAGTGATTACATTGTGTGTGAGCCCGAGTGTGAAGGAACACTCCTTTAATAGTGATTTCAGTATGTGTGTGTGTGTGTGAGCCCGGGTGAGAAGGAACACTCCTTCTATAGTGATTTCAGTGTATGTGTGTGTGCCCGGGTGTGACGGAACGCTCCTTTAACAGTGATTTCAGTGTGTGTGAGCCCGGGTGTGAACGAACACTCCTTTAATAGTGATTTCAGTGTGGGTGAGTCCGGGTGTGAAGGAACACTCCCTTAATAGTGATTTCAGTTTGTGTGAGCCCGGGTGTGAAGGAACACTCCTTTAATAGTGATTTCAGTGTGAATGAGCCCGGGTGTGAAGGAACACTTCTTTAATAGTGATTTCAGTGTGTGAGTGCCCGGGTGTGAAGGAACACTCCTTTGTTAGTGATTTCAGTTTGTGTGAGCCTGGGTGTGAAGGAACACTCCTTTAAAAGTGATTGAAGTGTGTGTGTGTGTGTGTGTGAGTCCGGGTGTGAAGGAACACTCCTTTAATAGTGATTTCAGTGTGTGTGAGACCGGGTGTGAAGGAACACTCCTGTAATAGTGGTTTCAGTGTGTGTGTTTGAGCCCGGGTGTGAAGGAACACTCCTTTAATAGTGATTACATTGTGTGTGAGCCCGAGTGTGAAGGAACACTCCTTTAATAGTGATTTCAGTATGTGTGTGTGTGTGTGTGAGTCCGGGTGTGAAGGAACACTCCTTGAAAAGTGATTTCAGTGTTTGTGAGCCCGGGTTTGAAGGAACACTCCTTTAATTGTGATTTCAGTGTGTGTGTGTGAGTCCGGGTGTGAAGGAACACTCCTTTAATAGTGTTTTCAGTGTGTGTGAGCCCGGGTTTGAAGGTACACTCCTTTAATAGTGATTTCAGTGTGTGTGAGCCCGGGTTTGAAGGAACACTCCTTTAATAGTGATTTCAGTGTGTGTGTGTGAGCCCGGGTGTGAAGGAACACTCCTTTAATAGTCATTTCAGTGTGTTTGTGAGCCCGGGTGTGAAGGAACACTCCTTTAATTGTGATTTCAGTGTGTGTGTGCCTGGGTGTGAAGGAACACTCCTTTAATAGTGATTTCAGTGCGTGTGAGCGCGGGTGTGAAGGAACACTCCTTTAATAGTGATTTCAGTGTGTGTGTGAGAGCCCGGGTGTGAAGGAACACTCCTTTAATAGTGATTTCAGTGTGTGTGTGAGCCCGGGTGTGAAGGAACACTCCTTTAATAGTGATTTCAATGTGTGTGTGAGTCCGGGTGTGAAGGAACACTCCTTTAATAGTGATTTCAGTGTGTGTGAGCCCGGGTGTGAAGGAACACTCCTTTAACAGTGATTTCAGTATGTGTGAGCCCGGGTGTGAAGGAACACTCCTTTAATAGTGATTTCAGTGTGTGTGTGTGAGCCCGGGTGTGAAGGAACACTCCTTTAATAGTGATTTCAGTGTGTGTGAGCCCGGGTGTGAAGGAACACTCCTTTAACAGTGATTTCAGTGTGAGATAGTCCGGGTGTGAAGGAACACTCCTTTAATAGTGATTTCAGTGTATGTGTGAGTCGGTGTGTGAAGGAACACTCCTTTAATAGTGATTTCAGTGTGTGTGAGCCCGGGTGTGAAGGAACACTCCTTTAATAGTGATTTCAGTGTGTGTGAGCCCGGGTGTGAAGGAACACTCCTTTAATAGTGATTTCAGAGTCGGAGCCCGGGTGTGAAGGAACACTCCTTTAATAGTGATTTCAGTGTGTGTGTGTGAGCCCGCGTGTGAAGGAACACTCCTTTCATAGTGATTTCAGTGTGTGTGTGAGTCCGGGTGTGAAGGAACACTCCTTTAACAGTGATTTCAGTGTGTTTGAACCCGGGTGTGAAGGAACACTCCTTTAATACTGATTTCAGTGTGTGTGCATGTGAGCCCGGGTGTGAAGGAACACTCCTTTAATAGTGATTTCAGTGTGTGTGAGCCCGGGTGTGAAGGAACACTCCTTTAATAGTGATTTCAGTATGTGTGAGTCCGGGTGTGAATGAACACTCCTTTAATAGTGATTTCAGTGCGTGTGAGCCCGGGTGTGAAGGAACACTCCTTTAATAGTGATTTCAGTGTGTGAGAGCCCGGGTGTGAAGGAACACTCCTTTAATAGTGATTTCAGTGCGTGTGAGCCCGGGTGTGAAGGAACACTCCTTTAATAGTGATTTCAGTGTGTGTGAGCCCGGGTGAGAAGGAACACTCCTTTAACAGTGATTTCAGTGTGTGTGAGTCCGGGTGTGAAGGAACACTCCTTTCATAGTGATTTCAGTGTGTGTGAGTCCGGGTGTGAAGGAACACTCCTTTAATAGTGATTTCAGTGTGTGTGTGAGTCCGGGTGTGAAGGAACACTCCTTTAATAGTCATTTCAGTGTGTTTGTGAGCCCGGTGTGAAGGAACACTCCTTTAATAGTGATTTCAGTGTGTGTGAGCCCGTGTGTGACGGAATCACTCCTTTAATAGTGATTTCAGTGTGTGTGTGAGCCCGGTGTGAAGGAACACTCCTTTAATAGTGATTTCAGTGTGTGTGTGTGTGCGCGTCCGGGTGTGAAGGAACACTCCTTTAATAGTGATTTCAGTATGTGTGTGTGTGTGTGTGTGTGAGCCCGGGTGTGAAGGAACACTCCTTCAATAGTGATTTCAGTGTATGTGTGTGTGCCCGGGTGTGACGGAACGCTCCTTTAACAGTGATTTCAGTGTGTGTGAGCCCGGGTGTGAAGGAACGCTCCTTTAACAGTGATTTCAGTGTGTGTGAGCCCGGGTGTGAAGGAACACTCCTTTAATAGTGATTTCAGTGTGTGTGAGCCTGTGTGTGAAGGAACACTCCTTTAATAGTGATTTCAGTGTGTGTGAGCCCGTGTGTGAAGGAACACTCCTTTAATAGTGATTTCAGTGTGTGTGAGAGCCCGGGTGTGAACGAACACTCCTTTAATAGTGATTTCAGTGTGTTTGTGAGCCCGGGTGTGAAGGAACACTCCTTTAATAGTGATTTCAGTGTGTGTGAGACTGGGTGTGAAGGAACACTCCTTTAATAGTGATTTCAGTGTGTTTGTGTGAGTCCGGGTGTGAAGGAACACTCCTTTAATAGTGATTTCAGTGTGTGTGAGCCCGGGTGTGAAGGAACACTCCTTTAATAGTGATTTCAGTGTGTGTGTGAGCCCGGGTGTGAAGGAACACTCCTTTAATACTGATTTCAGTGTGTATGAGTCCGGGTGTGAAGGAACACTCCTTTAATAGTGATTTCAGTGTGTGTGTGAGCCCGGGTGTGAAGGAACACTCCTTTAATAGTGATTTCAGTGTGTGTGTGAGCCCGGGTGTGAAGGAACACTCCTTTAACAGTTATTTCAGTGTGTGAGAGACTGGGTGTGAAGGAACACTCCTTTAATAGTGATTTCAGTGTGTGTGAGCCCGGGTGTGAAGGAACACTCCTTTAACAGTGATTTCAGTGTGAGAGAGTCCGGGTGTGAAGGAACACTCCTTTAATAGTGATTTCAGTGTGAGAGAGTCCGGGTGTGATGAGAAGCTGCTGATTTGTGTCGCTCCCCCTCTCTCTGCAGCCTCTGCTTCGATGTCGCGCCATCGAGACTCAGAGCTACGTCGCAGCGGCCGCGCAGACCGGTCAGCACAACGAGAGACGCTCCTCTTACGGACACAGCATGGTGGTCGACCCCTGGGGCTCTGTGCTTGCCGAGTGTCACGAGGGTCGGGACATCTGCTACGCGGAAATCGACCTGGAGTACCTGTGGGCTATCCGCCGGGAGATGCCAGTCCGGGAACACCGCCGGAGCGATCTCTACGGCCATCTGACTCTCCAGCCCGCAGGCCCCGGCAACCACTGACCCCACGTCAGCAAGGCAGCTTCACCGCCTGGCTGTGTTATCATGCACCGCTTTGGGATTTCTGTTAATTATTGTATCGAAATATGTAAAATGTCGTTTCAAAGAGTGCCTCTCTGTTTCCTTTCCAGCAAAACATGTACCCGCGTGTGTGATGCATACTCTCTCTTTCTGCGTGTCTCTGTCTGCTCCCTCTCTCTCCCTTTCCCTGTCTGTCTGTCTGTCTGTCTCCCTCTCTCAGGGAGATATCTGTACACTGACTGGTGTCTCTCAGTCCCTCTCTCTCAGCGAGATATCTGTACACTGACTGGTGTCTCTCAGTCCCTCTCTCTCAGGGAGATATCTGTACACTGACTGGTGTCTCTCAGTCCCTCTCTCAGGGAGATATCTGTACACTGACTGGTGTCTCTCAGTCCCTCTCTCTCAGCGAGATATCTGTACACTGACTGGTGTCTCTCAGTCCCTCTCTCTCAGGGAGATATCTGTACACTGACTGGTGTCTCTCAGTCCCCTCTCTCAGGGAGATATCTGTGCACTGACTGGTGTCTCTCAGTCCCTCTCTCTCAGGGAGATATCTGTACACTGACTGGTGTCTCTCAGTCTCTCTCTCTCAGGGATATATCTGTACACTGACTGGTGTCTCTCAGTCCCTCTCTCTCAGGCAGATATCTGTACACTGACTGGTGTCTCTCAGTCCCTCTCTCTCAGGGAGATATCTGTCCACTGACTGGTGTCTCTCAGTCACTCTCTCACAGGGAGATATCTGTACATTGACTGGTGTCTCTCAGTCACTCTCTCACAGGGAGATATCTGTACACTGACTGGTGTCTCTCAGTCCCTCTCTCTCAGGGAGATATCTGTACATTGACTGGTGTCTCTCAGTCCCTCTCTCTCAGGGAGATATCTGTACACTGACTGGTGTCTCTCAGTCCCTCTCTCTCATGGAGATATCTGTACACTGACTGGTGTCTCTCAGTCCCTCTCTCTCAGGGAGATATCTGTACACTGACTGGTCTCTCTCACTCCCTCTCTCTCAGGGAGATATCTGTACACTGACTGGTGTCTCTCAGTCTCTCTCTGGAGATTTCTCTCTCAGGGAGATATCTGTACACTGACTGGTGTCTCTCAGTCCCTCTCTCTCAGGGAGATATCTGTACACTGACTGGTGTCTCTCAGTCTCTCTCTCTCAGGGATATATCTGTACACTGACTGGTGTCTCTCAGTACCTCTCTCTCAGGCAGATATCTGTACACTGACTGGTGTCTCTCAGTCCCTCTCTCTCATGGAGATATCTGTACACTGACTGGTGTCTCTCAGTCCCTCTCTCTCAGGGAAATATCTGTACACTGACTGGTGTCTCTCATTCTCTCTCTCTCAGGGAGATATCTGTACACTGACTGGTGTCTCTCAGTCCCTCTCTCTCAGGGAGATATCTGTCCACTGACTGGTGTCTCTCAGTCCCTCTCTCTCAGGGAGATATCTGTACACTGACTGGTGTCTCTCAGTCGCTCTCTCTCAGGGAGATATCTGTACACTGACTGGTGTCTCTCAGTCCCTCTCTCTCAGGGAGATAGCTGTACACAGACTGGTGTCTCTCAGTCCCCTCTCTCTAAGGGAGATATCTGTAAACTGACTGGTGTCTCTCAGTCCCTCTCTCTCAGGGAGATATCTGTACACTGAAAGCTGTCTCTCAGTCCCCCTCTCTTAGGGAGATACCTGTACACTGACTGGTGTCTCTCAGTCCCTCTCTCTCTCTCATGGAGATATCTGTACGCTGACTGGTGTCTCTCAGTCCCTCTCTCTCAGGAAGATATCTGTACACTGACTGGTGTCTCTCAGTCCCTCACTCTCAGGGAGATATCTGTACACTGACTGGTGTCACTCAGTCCCTCTCTCTCAGGGTGATATCTGTACACTGACTGGTGTCTCTCAGTCCCTCTCTCTCTCAGGGAGATATCTGTACACTCACTAGTGTCTCTCAGTCTCTCTCTCTCTCAGGGAGATATCTGTACATTGACTGGTGTCTCTCAGTCCCTCTCTCTCTCAGGGAGATATCTGTACACTGACTGGTGTCTCTCAGTCCCTCTCTCTCAGGGAGATATCTGTACACTGACTGGTGTCTCTCAGTCCCTCTCTCTCAGGGAGATATCTGTACACTGACTGGTGTCTCTCAGTCCCTCTCTCTCTCTCAGGGAGATATCTGTACACTGACTGTGTCTCTCTGTCCCCTCTCTCAGGGAGATATCTGTACACTGACTGGTGTCTCTCAGTCCCACTCTCTCAGGGAGATATCTGTACACTGACTGGTGTCTCTCAGTCCCTCTCTCTCTCTCAGGGAGATATCTGTACACTGACTGTGTCTCTCAGTCCCTCTCTCTCAGGGAGATATCTGTACACTGACTGGTGTCTCTCAGTCCCTCTCTCTCTCTCAGGGAGATATCTGTACACTGACTGGTGTCTCTCAGTCCCTCTCTCTCAGAGAGATATCTGTACACTGACTGGTGTCTCTCAGTCCCTCTCTCTCTCTCAGGGAGATATCTGTACACTGACTGTGTCTCTCAGTCCCTCTCTCTCTCTCATGGAGATATCTGTACGCTGACTGGTGTCTCTCAGTCCCTCTCTCTCAGGGAGATATCTGTACACTGACTGGTGTCACTCAGTCCCTCTCTCTCAGGGTGATATCTGTACACTGACTGGTGTCTCTCAGTCCCTCTCTCTCTCAGGGAGATATCTGTACACTCACTAGTGTCTCTCAGTCTCTCTCTCTCTCAGGGAGATATCTGTACATTGACTGGTGTCTCTCAGTCCCTCTCTCTCTCAGGGAGATATCTGTACACTGACTGGTGTCTCTCAGTCCCTCTCTCTCAGGGAGATATCTGTACACTGACTGGTGTCTCTCAGTCCCTCTCTCTCAGGGAGATATCTGTACACTGACTGGTGTCTCTCAGTCCCTCTCTCTCTCTCAGGGAGATATCTGTACACTGACTGTGTCTCTCTGTCCCCTCTCTCAGGGAGATATCTGTACACTGACTGGTGTCTCTCAGTCCCACTCTCTCAGGGAGATATCTGTACACTGACTGGTGTCTCTCAGTCCCTCTCTCTCTCTCAGGGAGATATCTGTACACTGACTGTGTCTCTCAGTCCCTCTCTCTCAGGGAGATATCTGTACACTGACTGGTGTCTCTCAGTCCCTCTCTCTCTCTCAGGGAGATATCTGTACAATGACTGGTGTCTCTCAGTCCCTCTCTCTCAGAGAGATATCTGTACACTGACTGGTGTCTCTCAGTCCCTCTCTCTCTCTCAGGGAGATATCTGTACACTGACTGGTGTCTCTCAGTCCCTCTGTCTCAGGGAGATATCTGTACACTGACTGGTGTCTCTCAGTACCTCTCTCTCAGGGAGATATCTGTACACTGACTGGTGTCTCTCAGTCCCTCTCTCTCTCTCAGGGAGATATCTGTACACTGACTGGTGTCTCTCAGTCCCTCTCTCTCAGGGAGATATCTGTACACTGACTGGTGTCTCTCAGTCCCCTCTCTCAGGGAGATATCTGTACACTGACTGGTGTCTCTCAGTCCCTCTCCCTCGCTCAGGGAGATATCTGTACACTGACTGGTGTCTCTCAGTCCCTCTCTGTCAGGGAGATATCTGTACACTGACTGGTGTCTCTCAGTCCTTCTCTCAGGGAGATATCTGTACACTGACTGGTGTCTCTCAGTCCCTCTCTCTCTCAGGGAGATATCTGTACACTGACTGGTGTCTCTCAGTCCCTCTCTCTCTGGGAGATATCTGTACACTGACTGGTGTCTCTCAGTCCCTCTCTCTCTCTCAGGGAGATATCTGTACACTGACTGGTGTCTCTCAGTCCCTCTCTCTCAGGGAGATATCTGTACACTGACTGGTGTCTCTCAGTCCCCTCTCTCTCAGGGAGATATCTGTCCACTGACTGGTGTCTCTCTGTCCCTCTCTCTCAGAGAGATATCTGTACACTGTCTGGTGTCTCTCAGTCCCTCTCTCTCAGGGAGATATCTGTACACTGACTGGTGTTTCTCAGACCCCTCTCTCTCTGGGAGATAACTGTACACTGTCTGGTGTCTCTCAGTCCCTCTCTCTCTCTCAGGGAGATATCTGTACACTGACTGGTGTCTCTCAGTCCCTCTCTCTCAGGGAGATATCTGTACACTGACTGGTGTCTCTCAGTCCCTCTCTCTCAGGTAGATATCTGTACACTGACTGGTGTCTCTCCGTCCCTCTCTCTCAGGGAGATATCTGTACACTGACTGGTGTCTCTCAGTCCCTCTCTCTCAGGTAGATATCTGTACACTGACTGGTGTCTCTCAGTCTCTCTCTCTCAGTGAGATATCTGTACACTGACTGGTGTCTCTCAGTCCCTCTCTCTCAGGGAGATATCTGTACACTGACTGGTGTCTCTCAATCCCTCTCTCAGGGAGATATCTGTACACTGACTGGTGTCTCTCAGTCCCTCTCTCTCAGGGAGATATCTGATTGACTAGGCTTGTTTGTTGTTAGATGTGGGTTTGAGCCGTGTGCCGTCGCCTGATGCAATGTGGCGTAAGCTTAGTTTCAGGGACTGTGAGCCGGTACACACGCACACGGGGAGGAGAATGAGCCAGGCATGCTGCTGTTTAATGAAAAGCATTCTGCTTGAGGGCCCGCCCCTCGGGTCACATGATCTGCCGGCCTAGGCCAGAGGGGGTCATACCAGCCTGCGAGGCTCCCTGATTCGTTCCCATCTGCAGCCCGATGATGGAGTGCCCCTGTCGCATCTGCTGTTCGGTGAAGTCCCGTGGGTTCTGCGCAGCTTTCCTGGTTGAACGGCAAGAAATGGCGGAGTGAGCCAGCTGCTGGAGGGCACTGTCCCAAACCCACCCTCTGACCATGACCCCTCTCCCTCTCTTCGTCTCTCCTCCAAAAAGCAGCCCAAACATCAATCCTGTTCCTGCTTAAAGCTCCCTGTACCCTGCCCTCATCAACCCTCCCAGGACAGGTACAGCACGGGGTTAGATACAGAGTAAATCTCCCTCTACACCGTCCCCATCAAACACTCCCAGGACAGGTACAGCACGGGGTTAGATACAGAGTAAATCTCCCTCTAACCTGTCCATATCAAACTGTCCCAGGACAGGTACAGCACGGGGTTAGATACAGAGTAAATCTCCCTCTACACTCTCCCCATCAAACACTCCCAGGACAGGTACAGCACGGGGTTAGATACAGAGTAAACCTCTCTCTACACTGTCCCCATCAAACACTCCCAGGACAGGTACAGCACGGGGTTAGATACAGAGTAAATCTCCCTGTAAACTGTCCCCATCAAACACTCCCAGGACAGGTACAGCACGGGGTTAGATACAGAGTAAATCTCCCTCTACACTGTCCCCATCAAACACTCCCAGGACAGGTACAGCACGGGGTTAGATACAGAGTAAATCTCCCTCTACACTGTCCCCATCAAACACTCCCAGGACAGGTATAACACGGGGTTAGATATAGAGTAAATCTCCCTCTACACTGACCCCATCAAACACTCCCAGGACAGGTACAGCACGGGGTTAGGTACAGAGTTAATCTCCCTCTACACTGTCCCCATCAAACACTCCCAGGACAGGTACAGCACGGGGTTAGTTACAGAGTAAATCTCACTCTACACTGTCCCCATCAAACACTCCCAGGACAGGTACAGCACGGGGTTAGATACAGAGTAAAGCTCCCTCTACCCTGCCCTCATCAACCCTCCCAGGACAGGTACAGCACGGGGTTAGATACAGAGTAAATCTCCCTCTAACCTGTCCATATCAAACACTCACAGGACAGGTACAGCACGGGGTTAGATACAGAGTAAAGCTCCCTCTAACCTGTCCATATCAAACACTCCCAGGACAGGTACAGCACGGGGTTAAATACACAGTAAAGCTCCCTCTACCCTGCCCTCATCACACACTGCCAGGACAGGTACAGCACAGGGTTAGATACAGTGTAATTCTCCCTCTACACCGTCCTCATCAAACACTCCGAGGACAGGTACAGCACGGGGTTAGATACAGAGTAAATCTCCCTCTACACTGTCCTCATCAAACACTCCCAGGACAGGTACAGCACGGGGTTAGATACAGAGTAAAGCTCCCTCTACACTGTCCCCATCAAACACTCCCAGGACAGGTACAGCACGGGGTTAGATACAGAGTAAATCTGCCTCTACAATGTCCCCATCAAACACTCCCAGGACAGGTACAACACGGGGTTAGATACAGAGTAAATCTCCCTCTACACTGACCCCATCAAACACTCCCAGGACAGGTACAGCACGGGGTTAGATACAGAGTAAATCTCCCTCTACACTGTCCCCATCAAACACTCCCAGGACAGGTACAGCACGGGGTTAGTTACAGACTAAAGCTCCATCTACACTGGCCGCATCAAACACTCACAGGACAGTTACAGCGCGGGGTTAGACACAGAGTAAATCTCCCTCTACACTGTCCCCATCAAACACTCCCAGGACAGGTACAGCACGGGGTTAGATACAGAGTAAATCTCTCTCTCCACTGTCCCCATCAAACACTCCCAGGACAGGTACAGCACGGGGTTAGGTACAGAGTAAAGCTCCCTCTACACTGTCCCCATCAAACACTCCCAGGACAGGTACAGCACGGGGTTAGATACAGAGTAAATCTCCCTCTACAATGTCCCCATCAAACACTCCCAGGACAGGTACAGCACGGGGTTAGATACAGAGGAAATCTCCCTCTACACTGTCCCCATCAAACACTCCCAGGACTGGTACAGCATGGGGTCAGATACAGAGTTAATCTCCCTCTACACTGTCCCCATCAAACACTCCCAGGACAGGTACAGCACAGGGTTAGATACAGAGTAAATCTCCCTCTACACTGTCCCCATCAAACACTCCCAGGACAGGTACAGCACGGGATTAGATACAGAGTAAATCTCCCTCTACACTGTCCCCATCAAACACTCCCAGGACAGGTACAGCACGGGGTTAGATACAGAGTAAATCTCCCTCTCCACCATCCCCATTAAACACTCCCAGGACAGGTCCAGCACGGGGTTAGATACAGAGTAAATCTCCCTCTACACTGTCCCCATCAAACACTCCCAGGACAGGTACAGCACGGGGTTAGATACAGAATAAAGCTCCCTCTACACTATCCCCATCAAACACTCCCAGGACAGGTACCGCACGGGGTTAGATACAGAGTAAAGCTCCCTCTACACTGTCTCCATCAAACACTCCCAGGACAGGTACAGCACGGTGTTAGTTACAGAGTAAATCTCCCTCTACACTGTCCCCATCAAACACTCCCAGGACAGGTACAGCATGGGGTTAGATACAGAGTAAATCTCCCTCTACACTGTCCCCATCAAACACTCCCAGGACAGGGACAGCACGGGGTTAGATACAGAGTAAATCTCCCTCTACACTGTCCCCATCAAACACTCCCAGGACATGTACAGCACAGGGTTAGATACAGAGTAAATCTCCCTCTACACTGTCCCCATCAAACACTCCCAGGACAGGTACAGCACGGGGTTAGATACAGAGTAAATCTCCCTCTACACTGTCCCCATCAAACACTCCCAGGACAGGGACAGCACGGGGTTAGATACAGAGTAAATCTCCCTCTACACTGTCCCCATCAAACACTCCCAGGACAGGTACAGCACGGGGTTAGATACAGAGTAAATCTCCCTCTACACTGTCCTCATCAAACACTCCCAGGACAGGGACAGCACGGGGTTAGATACAGAGTAAATCTCCCTCTACACTGTCCCCATCAAACACTCCCAGGACAGGTACAGCACGGGGTTAGATACAGAGTATATCTCCCTCTACACTGTCCCCATCAAACACTCCCAGGACAGGTACAGCACGGGGTTAGATACAGAGTTAATCTCCCTCTACACTGTCCCCATCAAACACTCCCAGGACAGGTACAGCACAGGGTTAGATACAGAGTAAATCTCCCTCTACACTGTCCCCATCAAACACTCCCAGGACAGGTACAGCACGGGATTAGATACAGAGTAAATCTCCCTCTACACTGTC
Source organism: Isurus oxyrinchus (assembly GCA_026770705.1). Classification (NCBI taxonomy): domain Eukaryota; kingdom Metazoa; phylum Chordata; class Chondrichthyes; order Lamniformes; family Lamnidae; genus Isurus; species Isurus oxyrinchus. The sequence goes on from JANJGN010001998.1 coordinate 78,929, forward strand.
CCCATCAAACACTCCCAGGACAGGTACAGCACGGGGTTAGATACAGAGTAAATCTCCCTCTCCACCATCCCCATTAAACACTCCCAGGACAGGTCCAGCACGGGGTTAGATACAGAGTAAATCTCCCTCTACACTGTCCCCATCAAACACTCCCAGGACAGGTACAGCACGGGGTTAGATACAGAATAAAGCTCCCTCTACACTATCCCCATCAAACACTCCCAGGACAGGTACCGCACGGGGTTAGATACAGAGTAAAGCTCCCTCTACACTGTCTCCATCAAACACTCCCAGGACAGGTACAGCACGGTGTTAGTTACAGAGTAAATCTCCCTCTACACTGTCCCCATCAAACACTCCCAGGACAGGTACAGCATGGGGTTAGATACAGAGTAAATCTCCCTCTACACTGTCCCCATCAAACACTCCCAGGACAGGGACAGCACGGGGTTAGATACAGAGTAAATCTCCCTCTACACTGTCCCCATCAAACACTCCCAGGACATGTACAGCACAGGGTTAGATACAGAGTAAATCTCCCTCTACACTGTCCCCATCAAACACTCCCAGGACAGGTACAGCACGGGGTTAGATACAGAGTAAATCTCCCTCTACACTCACTGTCCCCCATCAAACACTCCCAGGACAGGGACAGCACGGGGTTAGATACAGAGTAAATCTCCCTCTACACTGTCCCCATCAAACACTCCCAGGACAGGTACAGCACGGGGTTAGATACAGAGTAAATCTCCCTCTACACTGTCCTCATCAAACACTCCCAGGACAGGGACAGCACGGGGTTAGATACAGAGTAAATCTCCCTCTACACTGTCCCCATCAAACACTCCCAGGACAGGTACAGCACGGGGTTAGATACAGAGTATATCTCCCTCTACACTGTCCCCATCAAACACTCCCAGGACAGGTACAGCACGGGGTTAGATACAGAGTAAATCTCCCACTACACTGTCCCCATCAAACACTTCCCGGACAGGTACCTGACACCTATTGAATTTTCTGAGACTCACCGTGGGAACCAACTGGGATCCCCTCGGAAGAAGCCGTCATCTCTCGAGATTGATTTGCCTCCGAGCGCCATCAGTGACTGCTGAACTGCTGGCAAATTTTTTAGCTGAGAATATAAAATAGAATCAATGATTTCTATATGTTACTGATCCTCGAGAAAAAGTGTGCATTCAGCTCCTCTCGATCCTGTTACACAGGAACAGGAGGAGGCCATTCAGCCCCTCTCCATACTGTTACACTGGAACAGGAGGAGGCCATTCAGCCCCTCTCGATCCTGTTACACAGGAACAGGAGGAGGCCATTCAGCCCCTCTCGATACTGATACACAGGAACAGGAGGAGGCCATTCAGCCCCTCTCGATCCTGTTACACAGAAACAGGAGGAGGCCATTCAGCCCCTCTCGATACTGATACACAGGAACAGGAGGAGGCCATTCAGCCCCTCTCGATCCTGTTACACAGGAACAGGAGGAGGCCATTCAGTCCCTCTCGAGCCAGTTACACAGGAACAGGAGGAGGCCATTCAGCCCCCTCGATCCTGTTACACAGGAACAGGAGGAGGCCATTCAGCCCCTCTCGATCCTGTTACACAGGAAACAGGAGGAGGCCATTCAGCCCCTCTCGATCCTGTTACACAGGAACAGGAGGAGGCCATTCAGCCCCTCTCGATCCTATTACACAGGAACAGGAGGAGGCCACTCAGCCCCTCTCGATCCTGTTACACAGGAACAGGAGGAGGCCATTCAGCCCCTCTCGATCATATTACACAGGAACAAGTGGAGGCCATTCAGCCCCTCTCGATCCTATTACACAGGAACAGAGGAGGCCATTCAGTCCCTCTCGATCCTGTTACACAGGAACAGGAGGAGGCCATTCAGTCCCTCTCGATCCTGTTACACAGGAACAGGAGGAGGCCATTCAGTCCCCTCTCGAGCCAGTTACACAGGAACAGGAGGAGGCCATTCAGTCCCTCTTGATACTGATACACAGGAACAGGAGGAGGCCATTCACCCACTCTCGTGCCAGTTACACAGGAACAGGAGGAGGCCATTCAGCCCCTCTCGATACTGATACACAGGAACAGGAGGAGGCCATTCAGCTCCTCTCGATCCTGTTACACAGGAACAGGAGGAGGCCATTCAGCCCCTCTCGATTCGGTTATACAGGAACAGGAGGAGGCCATTCAGCCCCTCTCGATCCTGTTACACAGGAACAGGAGGAGGCCATTCAGCTCTTCTCGATCCTATTACACAGGAACAGGAGGAGGCCACTCAGCCCCTCTCGATCCTGTTACATAGGAACAGGAGGAGGCCATTCAGCCCCTCTCGATACTGATACACAGGAACAGGAGGAGGCCATTCAGCCCCTCTCGATCCTATTACACAGGAACAGGAGGAGGCCACTCAGCCCCTCTCGATCCTGTTACACAGGAACAGGAGGAGGCCATTCAGCCCCTCTCGATCCTGTTACACCAGGAACAGGAGGAGGCCATTCAGCCCCTCTCGATCCTGATACACAGGAACAGGAGGAGGCCCCATTCAGCCCCTCTCGATACTGATACACAGGAACAGGAGGAGGCCCCATTTATCCCCTCCTGATCCTGTTACACAGGAACAGGAGGAGGCCATTCAGCCCCTCTCGATCCTGATACACAGGAACAGGAGGAGGACATTCAGCCCCTATCTATGGTTACACAGGAAGAGGCCACTCAGCCCCTCTCGAGCGTGTTACACAGGAGCAAGAGGAAGTCATTCAACCCCTCTCAATCCTGTTGCACAGGAACAGTAGGAGGCCATTCAGCCCCTCTCGATACTGATACACAGGAACAGGAGGAGGCCATTCAGCCCCTCTCGATACTGATACACAGGAACAGGAGGAGGCCATTCAGCCCCTCTCGATCCTGTTGCGCAGGAACAGTAGGAGGCCATTCAGCCCCTCTTGAGCCTGTTACACAGTTGCTCGAGTCTCTGTCCCAGCTGGAGATTGGACCTGCTCACCTTCCCACAAGTCCACAGTCCTGGAAGAGGTCAGTTGTGGTAAGTCCATAGTCAGTCAATGCCTTGAGAAACTGGGAGATCTGTTCCATCTGAGTGAATGCTCGGTCAGAGGACTGGATCTTCTTCACAGGCCGCTTATCCGGTGGGTTCAGGCTGTTGATCAGGCGGCACAGGATCTGCAGGGGAATCGAGAGGCAGAGAGCATCGGAAAGAGGGAGGCAGGGAGAGAATCCTAGCACGCTGCCTCCTTCACAGCCCCAGCACCTCTCTGTGCCCAATCCCGGGGTCTCCAGATTGCAGTTCAGCGACAGTGGTCGCTCAGGAACCCTCTCCCAGGCGCAGCTCCGGCACCAGCCCGTTCCCACACCACCTCCACAAACTGGCCAGAGAGGGGAGGCACAGCCGAGGAGTCTGGGGCAAACGGACACCACTGCCTCTCTAGGCAAACGCAATCCAACCCAAACCCCAAACTCAAGCCTCAAACCCCCCAACCCCAACTCAAAACCCAAACCCCAACGCTAAACCCCAACCCCAACTCAAAACCCCCCAACCCCACTCAAACCCCCCAACTCAACTCAAACCCCCCAACCCCAAGCTCAACCCCCACCAACCCAACCCTCAACTCAAACCCACAACCCCAACTCAAACCCCCCTACCCCAACTCTAACCCCCCAACCCAACTCAAACCCCCAAACCCAACTCAAACCCCAACCCAACTCAAACCCCACAACCCCAACGCAAACCCACAAACCCCAACTCAAAACCCTCCCTAACCCCAACTCAAACCCCCAACCCAACTCAAACTCCCAAACGCAACTCAAACCCCCCAACCCCAACTCATAAACCCAAACCCCAACTCAAACCCCAACTCAAACCCCCCAACCCCAACTCAAACCCCCCAACCCCAACTCAAACCACAAACCCAACTCAAAACCCCTCCAACTCCCAACTCAAACCTACCCCCATCCTCAACTCAACTCCCCTACACCAACCTCCAAACCCACTCAAACCCCAAAACTCAAACCCCCAACCCCAACTCAAACCCCCTCAACCCCAACTCAAACCCCCCAACCCCAACTCAAACCCACCCAACTCAACCAACCCAACTCAAACCCCAACCCCAACTCAAACCCCAACCCCAAGCTCAAACCCCAACCCCAACTCAAACCCCCAACCCCAACTCAAACCCCCATCCCCAACTCAAACCCCCAACCCCAACTCAAACCCCCAAACCCCAACTCAAACCCCCAACCCCAACTCAAACCCCTCCAACTCTAACCCCCAACCCCAACTCAAAACCCCCAACCCCACTCAAAACCCCCAACTCAAACCCCCAACCCAACTCAAAACCCCCCAACCCCAACTCAAAACCCCCCAACCCCAACTCAAACCCCCCAACTCAAACCCACCAACCAACCCCAACTCAAACCCCCCAACCCCAACTCAAACCCCAAACCCCAACTCAAACCCCCCAACCCCAATTCAAACCCCCAACCCCAACTCAAACCCCCCAACCCCAACTCAAACCCCAACCCAAACCCTCCAACCACCCAACCCCAACTCAACCCCAACCCCCAACTCAAACCCCCAACCCCAATTCAAACCCCCAACCCCAACTCAAACCCCCCAACCCCAACTCAAACCCCAACCCCAACTCAAAACCCCCCAACCCCAACTCAAACCCCCCAACCCCCAACTCAAAACCCCAAACCCCCAACTCAAACCCCCCAACCCCAATTCAAACCCCCAACCCCAACTCAAAACCCCAAACCCCCAACTCAAACCCCCCAACCCCAATTCAAACCCCCAACCCCAACTCAAAACCCCAACCCCAACTCAAAACCCCCAAACCCCCAAACTCAAAACCCCAACCCCAACTCAAACCCCCCAACCCCAACTCAAACCCCCAACCCCAACTCAAACCCCCAACTCAAAACCCCCAACCCCAACTCCAAACCCCCCAACCCCAACTCAAACCCCCAACCCCAACTCAAACCCCAAACCCCAAACTCAAACCCCAACCCCAACTCAAACCCCCCAACCCCAACTCAAACCCCCAACCCCAACTCAAACCCCAACCCCAACTCAAACCCCAACCCCAACTCAAACCCCCCAACCCCAACTCAAACCCCCCAACCCCAACTCAAACCCCCAACCCCAACTCAAACCCCCCACCCCCAACTCAAAGCCCCAAACCCCAACTCAAACCCCCAACCCCAACTCAAACCCCCAACCCCAACTCAAACCCCCAACTCAAACCCCCAACCCCAACTCAAACCCCCAACCCCAAACTCAAACTCCCAAACTCAACTCAAACCCCCAACCCCAACTCAAACCCCCAACCCCCAACTCAAACCCCCAACCCCAACTCAAAACCCCAAACTCAACTCAAACCCCCAACCCCAACTCAAACCCCCCAACCCCAACCTCAAACCCCCCAACCCCAACTCAAACCCCCCAACCCCAACTCAAACCCCCAACCCCAACTCAAACCCCCAACCCCAACTCAACCCCCAACCCCAACTCAAACCCCCAACCCCAACTCAAACCCCCAACCCCAACTCAAACCCCCAAACCCAACTCAAAACCCCCAACCCCAACTCAAACCCCACAACCCCAACTCAAACCCCCCCAAACCCCCAACTCAAACCCCCAAACCCCCAACTCAAACCCCCCAACCCCCAACTCAAACCCCCCCAACCCCAACTCAAACCCTCCAACCCCAACTCAAACCCCCCAACCCCAACTCAAACCCCCAACCCCAACTCAAAACCCCCAACCCCAACTCAAAACCCAAACCCCAACTCAAACCCCCCAACCCCAACTCAAAACCCCCCAACCCCAACTCAAAACCCCCAACCCCAACTCAAAACCCAAACCCCAACTCAAACCCCCCAACCCCAACTCAAACCCCCCAACCCAACTCAAACCCCCCAACCCCAACTCAAACCCCCAAACCCCAACTCAAACCCCCAACCCCAACTCAAACCCCCCAACCCCAACTCAAACCCCAAACTCAACTCAAACCCCAACCCCACTCAAACCCCCAACCCCAACTCAAACCCCCAACCCCCAACTCAAACCCCCAACCCCCAACTCAAACCCCCAACCCCAACTCCAAACCCCCAACCCCAACTCAAACCCCCAACCCCAACTCAAACCCCCAACCCCAACTCAAAAACCCCCAACCCCAACTCAAACCCCCCAACCCCAACTCAAACCCCCCAACCCCAACTCAAACCCCCAACCCCCAACTCAAACCCCCAACCCCAACTCAAACCCCCAAACCCCAACTCAAACCCCCCAACCCCAACTCAAACCCCCAAAACCCCAACTCAAACCCCCCAACCCCCAACTCAAAACCCCCAACCCCAACTCAAACCCCCCAACCCCAAACTCAAACCCCAACCCCAACTCAAACCCCCAACCCCAACTCAAAACCCCCCCCAACCCCAACTCAAACCCCCCCAACCCCAACTCAAACCCCCAACCCCCAACTCAAACCCCCCAACCCCAACTCAAAACCCCCAACCCCAACTCAAACCCCCCAACCCCAACTCAAACCCCCCAACCCCAACTCAAACCCCCAACCCCAACTCAAACCCCCAACCCCAACTCAAACCCCCAACCCCAACTCAAACCCCCAACCCCAACTCAAAACCCCCAACCCCAACTCAAAACCCCCAACCCCAACTCAAACCCCCCAACCCCAACTCAAACCCCCAACCCCCAACTCAAACCCCCCCAACCCCAACTCAAACCCCCAACCCCAACTCAAAAACCCCCAACCCCAACTCAAAACCCCCAACCCCAACTCAAAACCCCCAACCCCAACTCAAAACCCCCCCAACCCCAACTCAAAACCCCCCCAACCCCAACTCAAACCCCCAACCCCAACTCAAACCCCCAACCCCAACTCAAAAACCCCCCCAACCCCAACTCAAAACCCCCAACCCCAACTCAAACCCCCAACCCCAACTCAAACCCCCCAACCCCAACTCAAACCCCCAACCCCAACTCAAACCCCCCAACCCCCAACTCAAACCCCCCAACCCCCAACTCAAACCCCCCAACCCCAACTCAAACCCCAAACCCCAACTCAAACCCCAAACCCCAACTCAAACCCCCCAACCCCAACTCAAACCCCAAACCCCCAAACTCAAACCCCCAAACTCAAACCCCCAAACTCAAACCCCCAAACTTGGGGATGTCTGTGTCGGAGTTGAAATGCCCCAAGCGCCCCTGGAATGTTCGGATGGACTCTGCCACCCCCACCCCCGCTCCCTCCCCCCACTCCCACCCCCGCTCCCTCCCCCCACCCCCACCCCCGCTCCCTCCCCCACTCCCACCCCCATCCCCACCCCTTCCCCCAACCCCACGCGTACGTCAAGCCGACAGCCACTTTCTGAGGACGGGTGGGTCAGCACGAACCCCAATGGCCCCAATTTCCCTTGGAAGATGAAGACGGAACGTGGTGCGGACAGAGACCCGCCTTCCACCAGGTTGGGAGACACCCCCCCCCCCAACCCCCCCCCCCCCCCACCCCCCGCAACTTCCTCTTACCCTTCCCCGCCCCCACTCCCACAGCCCCCTGCCAAAACCTTTGACCTGTCAACCACCCCGAAATGAGCGGGGGCCACCACACACACACACACACACCACACACACACGCGGCCCGGCCGCTCCGCTGGGGAGTGCAGCGCGGCCGGGGGCAAACTGCGGACCGTCCGTTCTGCCCGGCTCGAGGGCTAACCCACGGCACGGAGCTCCAAACCCCTGACCCGCCATCTACCCAAACTTCCCCCCCCACCCCACCCCCACCACCCCAACCACATCATCACCCCACCCCGCGCCACACCTCACCCCCACAACCCGTTCCGGCAGCTGCCCAAAACCGGAGGTGGGGAGAGGGGGGGGGGTGGGAAAGTCGACCGGGAGAGGCGGCGAGACTTACCGAACCATCTTTCAGCCACTGGTGGAAGGAGGCCTTGCCTGGGGCGGGGCGCTGGAGCTCCCGGTCCTCGGGGCACCCCTGGTTGCACTGGAGCAGGATCCAACTCACCAGGCGCTCCTCCAGCTCGGGGGTCGTACTTCTGCTCGATTTTCTGCTGTACTTGCCGGCTGAGCCCGTACGTGGGCCCCTGGTTGGCCATGGGCGGCGGGGGGGTCAGGGGGGAGCTGGCGGTGGGGGTGGGGGTGGGGGGGGGGGTGGGTGCTGGCAGTGGTGGATGGACGAGGCCTCGCCGGAGGCTGGTTCCTGCGAGGAAATCGGCCCCTGCTGGTGACGGAAGGTGAGAAGCAAGATTCAGAAGGGTCCACAGAGCCCGGAGGAAAGGGGGTAGGACACGGAGCAGGTGGCGGTCGAACATGGGGGAGAGACGCATTTTGAGAGAACGAGCGGGCAGGGATAACACAAGAGCAATGTCGCGGCCTTAATGTGGGTGAAGGGGGTCGGTACAAACAGATCACTGGAGGGGGCAGAATACAACATCAAAGCATTTAACAAACCATAAGGGGTCAGACAAGGAGTAAATCTCCCTCTACACTGTCCCCATCAAACACTCCCAGGACAGGTACAGCACGGGGTTAGATACAGAGTAAATCTCCCTCTACACTGTCCACATCAAACACTCCCAGGACAGGTACAGCACGGGGTTAGATACAGAGTAAATCTCCCACTACACTGTCCCCATCAAACACTCCCAGGACAGGTACAGCACGGAGTTAGATACAGAGTAAATCTCCCTCTACACTGTCCCCCATCAAACACTCCCAGGACAGGTACAGCACGGGGTTAGATACAGAATAAATCTCCCTCTACACTGTCCCCATCAAACACTCCCAGGACAGGTACAGCACGGGGTTAGATACAGAGTAAATCTCCCTCTACACTGTCCCCATCAAACACTCCCAGGACAGGTACAGCACGGGGTTAGATACAGAGTAAATCTCCCTCTACACTGTCCCCATCAAACACTCCCAGGACAGGTACAGCACGGGGTTAGATACAGAGTAAATCTCCCTCTACACTGTCCCCATCAAACACTCCCAGGACAGGTACAGCACGGGGTGAGATACAGAGTAAAGCTCCCTCTACACTGTCCCCATCAAACACTCCCAGGACAGGTACGCACGGGGTGAGATACAGAGTAAAGCTCCCTCTACACTGTCTCCATCAAACACTCCCAGGACAGGTACAGCACAGGGTTAGATACAGAGTAAATCTCCCTTTCACTGTCCCCATCAAACACTCCCAGGACAGGTACAGCACGGGGTTAGATACAGAGTAAATCTCCCTCTACACTGTCCCCATCAAACACTCCCAGGACAGGTACAGCACGGGGTTAGATACAGAGTAAATCTCCTTCTACACTGTCCCCATCAAACCTCCCAGGACAGGTACAGCACGGGGTTAGATACAGAGTAAATCTCCCTCTACACTGTCCCCCATCAAACACTCCCAGGACAGGTACAGCACGGGGTTAGATACAGAGTAAATCTCCCTCTACACTGTCCCCATCAAACACTCCCAGGACAGGTACAGCACGGGGTGAGATACAGAGTAAATCTCCCTCTACACTGTCCCCATCAAACACTCCCAGGACAGGTACAGCACAGGGTTAGATACAGAGTAAATCTCCCTCTACACTGTCCCCATCAAAACACTCCCAGGACAGGTACAGCACGGCGTTAGATACAGAGTAAATCGCCCTCTACACTGTCCCCATCAAACACTCCCAGGACAGGTACAGCATGGGGTTAGATACAGAGTAAATCTCCCTCTACACTGTCCCCATCAAACACTCCCAGGACAGGTGCAGCACGGGGTTAGATACAGAGTAAATCTCCCTCTACACTCTCCCCCATCAAACACTCCCAGGACAGGTACAGCACGGGGTTCGATACAGAGTAAATCTCCCTCTACACTGTCCCCATCAAACACTCCAGGACAGGTACAGCACGGGGTTAGATAGAGAGTAAAGCTCCCTCTACACTGTCCACAACAAAAACTTCCAGGACAGGTACAGCACAGGGTTAGATACAGAGTAAATCTCCCTCTACACTGTCCCCATCAAAACACTCCCAGGACAGGTACAGCACGGGGTTAGATACAGAGTAAATCTCCCTCTACACTGTCCCATCAAACACTCCCAGGACAGGTACAGCCCGGGGTGAGATACAGAGTAAAGCTCCCTCTACACTGTCCCCATCAAACACTCCCAGGACAGGTACAGCACGGGGTTAGATAGAGAGTAAAGCTCCCTCTACACTGTCCACATCAAAAACTCCCAGAACAGGTACAAACCCGGGGTTAGATACAGAGTAAAAGCTCCCTCTGCACTGTCCCCTTCAAAACACTCCCAGGACAGGTACAGCATGGTGTTAGTTACAGAGTAAGGCTCCCTCTATACTGTCCCCATCAAACACGACCAGGACAGGTACAGCACAGGGTTAGATACAGAGTAAAGCTCCCTCTACACCGTCCCCATCAAACCCTCCCCAGGACAGGTACAGCACGGGGTTAGATACAGAGTAATCTCCCTCTACACTGTCCCCATCAAACACTCCCAGGACAGGTACAGCACGCGGTGAGATACAGAGTAAAGCTCCCTCTACACTGGCCCCATCAAACACTCCCAGGACAGGTACAGCACGGGGTTGATACAGAGTAAAGCTGCCTCTACACTGTCCACATCAAAAACTCCCAGAACAGGTACAAACCCGGGGTAGATACAGAGTAAATCTCCCTCTAACACTGTCCCGATCAAACACACCCAGGACAGGTACAGCACAGGGTTACATATAGAGTAAATCTCCATCTACACTGTCCCAATCAAGTACTCCCAGGACAGGTACAGCACGGGGTTAGATACAGAGTAAATCTCCCTCTACACTGTCCCCATCAAACACTCCAGGACAGGTACAGCACAGGGTTAGTTACAGAGTAAATCTCCCTCTACACTGTCCCCATCAAACACTCCCAGGACAGGTACAGCACGGGGTGAGATACAGAGTAAAGCTCCCTCCACACTGTCCCCATCAAACACTCCCAGGACAGGTACAGCACGGGGTTAGATAGAGAGTAAAGCTCCCTCTACACTGTCCACATCAAAAACTCCCAGGACAGGTACAGCACCGGGTTAGATACAGAGTAAATCTCCCTCTACACTGTCCCCATCAAACACTCCCAGTACAGGTACAGCACGGGGTGAGATACAGAGTAAAGCTCCCTCTACACTATCCACATCAAAAACTCCCAGAACAGGTACAAACCCGGGGTTAGATACAGAGTAAAGCTCCCTCTGCACTGTCCCCATCAAACACTCCCAGGACAGGTACAGCATGTTGTTAGTTACAGAGTAAAGCTCCCTCTATACTGTCCCCATCAAACACTACCAGGACAGGTACAGCACAGGGTTAGATACAGAGTAAATCTCCCTCTACAATGTCCCCATCAAACACTCCCAGGACAGGTACCAACACGGGGTTAGATACAGAGTAAAGCTCCCTCTACACTGTCCCCATCAAAGACTCCCCAGGACAGGTACAGCACGGGGTTAGATACAGAGTAAAGCTCCCTCTACACTGTCCCCATCAAACACTCCCAGGACAGGTACAGCACGGGGTTAGATACAGAGTAAAGCTCCCTCTACACTGTCCACATCAAAAACTCCCAGAACAGGTACAAACCCGGGGTTAGATACAGAGTAAAGCTCCCTCTGCACTGTCCCCTTCAAACACTCCCCGGACAGGTACAGCATGGGGTGAGATACAGAGTAAAGCTCCCTCTATACTGTCCCCATCAAACACTCCCAGGACAGGTACAACACGGGGTTAGATACAGAGTAAATCTCCCTCTACACCGTCCCCATCAAACACTCCCAGGACAGGTACAGCACGGGGTTGATACAGAGTAAAGCTGCCTCTACACTGTCCACATCAAAAACTCCCAGAACAGGTACAAACCCGGGGTTAGATACAGAGTAAAGCTACCTCTACACTGTCCCCATCAAACACTCCCAGGACAGGTACAGCACGGGGTTAGATACAGAGTAAAGCTCCCTCTACACTGTCCCCATCAAACACTCCCAGGACAGGGACAGCTCGGGGTTAGATACAGAGTAAAGCTCCCTCTACACTGTCCACATCAAACACTCCCAGGACAGGTACAGCACGGGGTTAGATACAGAGTAAATCTCCCTCTACACTGTTCCCATCAAACACTCCCAGGACAGGCACAGCACGGGGTTAGATACAGAGTGAATCTCCCTCTACACTGTCCCCATCAAAACACTCCCAGGACAGGTACAACATGGGGTTAGATACAGAGTAAATCTCCCTCTACACTGTCCCCCATCAAACACTCCCTGGACAGGTACAGCACGCGGTTAGATACAGAGTAAAGCTCCCTCTACACTGTCCCCCATCAAACACTCCCAGGACAGGTACAGCACGGGGTTAGATACAGAGTAAATCTCCCTCTACACTGTCCCCCATCAAACACTCCCAGGACAGGTACAGCACGGGGTTAGACACAGAGTAAAGCTCCCTCTACACCTGTCCCCATCAAACACTCCCAGGACAGGTACAGCACGGGGTTAGATACAGAGTAAATCTCCCTCTACACTGTCCCCATCAAACACTCCCCAGGACAGGTACAGCACGGGGTTAGACACAGAGTAAAGCTCCCTCTACACTGTCTCCATCAAACACTCCCAGGAGAGGTACAGCACGGGGTTAGATACAGAGTAAATCTCCCTCTACACTGTCCCCATCAAACACTCCCAGGACAGGTACAGCACGGGGTTAGACACAGAGTAAAGCTCCCCTCTACACTGTCCCCATCAAACACTCCCAGGACAGTACAGCACGGGGTTAGATACAGAGTAAAGCTCCCCCTACACTGTCCCCATCAAACACTCCCAGGACAGGTACAGCACGGGGTTAGATACAGAGTAAATCTCCCTCTACACTGTCCCCATCAAACACTCCCAGGACAGGTACAGCACGGGGTTATATATAGAGCAAATCTCCCTCTACACTGTCCCCATCAAACACTCCCAGGACAGGTACAGCACAGGGTTAGATACAGAGTAAATTCTCCCTCTACACTGTCCCCATCAAACACTCCCAGGACAGGTACAGCACGGGGTTAGATACAGAGTAAATCTCCTCTACACTGTCCCCATCAAACACTCCCAGGACAGGTACAGCACGGGGTTAGATACAGAGTAAAGCTCCCCCTACACTGTCCCCATCAAACACTCCCAGGACAGGTACAGCACGGGGTTAGATACAGAGTAAATCTCCCTCTACACTGTCCCCATCAAACACTCCCAGGACAGGTACAACACGGGGTTAGATACAGAGTAAATCTCCCTCTACACTGTCCCCATCAAACACTCCCAGGACAGGTACAGCACGGGGTTAGATACAGAGTAAATCTCCCTCTACACTGTCCCCATCAAACACTCCCAGGACAGGTACAGCACGGGGGTAGATACAGAGTAAATCTCCCTCTACACTGTCCTCATCAAACACTCCCAGCACAGGTAAGCACGGGGGTAGATACAGAGTAAATCTCCCTCTACACCGTCCCCATCAAACACTCCCAGGACAGGTACAGCACGGGGTTAGATACAGAGTAAATCTCCCTCTACACCGTCCCCATCAAATACTCCCAGGACAGGTACAGCACGGGGTTAGATACAGAGTAAATCTCCCTCTACACTGTCCACATCAAACACTCCCAGGACAGGTACAACACGGGGTTAGATACAGAGTAAATATCCCTCTACACCGTCCCCATCAAACACTCCCAGGACAGGTACAGCACGGGGTTAGATACAGAGTAAAATCTCCCTCTACGCTGTCCCCATCAAACACTCCCAGGACAGGTACAGCACGGGGTTAGACACAGAGTAAAGCTCCCTCTACACTGTCCCCATCAAAACAATCCCAGGACAGGTAAGCACGGGGTTAGATACAGAGTAAATCTCCCTCTACACTGTCCACATCAAACACTCCCAGGACAGGTACAGCATGGGGTTAGATACAGAGTAAATCTCCCTCTACACTGTCCCCATCAAACACTCCCAGGACAGGTACAGCACGGGGTTAGATACAGAGTAAATCTCCCTCTACACTGTCCCCATCAAACACTCCCAGGACCGGTACAGCACGGGGTTAGATACAGAGTAAATCTCCTC
>JANJGN010001999.1:0-17500 GCA_026770705.1 Isurus oxyrinchus
GAGGGAGAGAGGTTTGGGGTGTTAGGGAGAGAGGGTTGGGGTGATAGGGAGAGAGGGTTGGGGTGAGAGTGTGAGAGGGTTGGGGCGATAGGGAGAGAGGGTTGGGGTGAGAGGGACAGAGGGTTGGGGTGTTAGGGAGAGAGGTTTGGGGTGAGAGTTAGAGAGGGTTGGGGTGGGAGGGAGAGAGGTTTGGGGTGAGAGGGAGAGAGGGTTGGGGTGAGAGGGAGAGAGGTTTGGGGTGAGAGGGAGAAAGGGTTGGGGTGAGAGGGAGAGAGGGTTGGGGTGAGAGGGAGAGAGGGTTGGGGTGAGAGGGAGAGAGGGTTGGGGTGAAACGGTGAGAGGGTTGGGGTGATAGGGAGAGAGGGTTGGGGTGAGAGGGAGAGAAGGTTGGGGTGATAGAGAGAGAGGGTATGGGTGAGATGGTGAGAGGGTTGGGGTGATAGGGAGAGAGGGTATGGGTGAGAGGGTGAGAGGGTTGGGGTGAGAGGGACAGAGGGTTGGGGTGTTAGGGAGAGAGGGTTGGTGTGAGAGCGAGAGTAGGTTTGGGTGAGAGGGAGAGAGGATTGGGGTTATAGGGAGTGAGGGTTGGGGTGAGAGGGAGAGAGGGTTGGCGTGAGAGGGAGAGAGGGTTGGGGTGAGATGGTGAGAGGGTTGGGGTGATAGGGAGAGAGGGTTGGGGTGAGAGGGAGAGAGGGTTGGGGTGATAGGGAGAGAGGGTATGGGTGAGATGGTGAGAGGGTTGGGGTGATAGGGAGAGAGGGTTGGGGTGAGAGGGTGAGAGGGTTGGGGTGATAGGGAGAGAGGGTTGGGGTGAGAGGGACAGAGGGTTGGGTTGTTAGGGAGAGATGGTTGGGGTGAGAGGGAGAGAGGGTTGGGGTGATAGGGAGAGAGGGTTGGGGTGAGAGGGACAGAGGGTTGGAGTGATAGGGAGAGAGGGTTGGGGTGAGAGGTTGAGAGGGTTGGGGTGATAGGGAGAGAGGGTTGGGGTGAGAGGGAGAGTGGGTTGGGGTGATAGGGAGAGAGGGTATGGGTGAGAGGGTGAGAGGGTTGGGGTGAGAGGGAGAGAGGGTAGGGGTGAGAGGGAGAGAGGGTTGGGGTGAGAGGGACAGAGGGTTGGGGTGTTAGGGAGAGAGGGTTGGTGTGAGAGGGATCGTAGGTTTGGGTGAGAGGGAGAGAGGATTGGGGTTATAGGGAGAGAGGGTTGGGTTGTTAGGGAGAGAGGGTTGGGTTGTGAGGGAGAGAGGATTGGGGTTATAGGGAGAGAGGGTTGGGGTGAGAGGGGGAGAGGGTTTGGGTGAGAGGGAGAGAGGATTGGGGTTATAGGGAGAAAGGTTGGGGTGAGAGGGAGAGATGATTGGGGTGATATGGAGAGAGAGTTGGGGTGTTAGGGAGAGAGGGTTGCAATCTTAGGGAGAGTAGGTTTGCATGAGAGGCAGAGAGGGTTGAGGTGCTGGGAGGGTAGTTTTGGGTGAGAGGGAGAGAGGGTTGGGGTGTTAGGGAGAGAGGGTTGGGGTGAGAGGGACAGAGGGTTGGGGTGTTAGGGAGAGAGGGTTGGGGTGAGAGGGAGAGAGGTTTGGGCTATTAGGGAGAAGAGGATGGGTGAGAGGGAGAGAGGGTTGGTGTGATAGGGAGTATAGGTTTGGTTGAAAGGGAGAGAGGGTTGGAGTGAAAGGGAGAGTAGGTTTGGGTGAGAGGGAGAGAGGGTTGGGGTTATAGGGAGTATAGGTTTGGTTGAGAGGGAGAGAGGGTTGGTGTGAGAGAGAGAAAACTTTTGGGTGAGAGGGAGAGAGGGTTGGGGTGAGAGGGAGAGAGGGAAGGGTGAGAGGGAGAGAGCATTGGTGTGAGATGGAGAGCGTGTTGGGGTGTTAGGGACAGAGGGTTGGGGCGAGAGGTAGAGTGGGTTGGGTTGGAGTGTTAGGGAGAGAGGGTTGGGGACTTAGGGAGAGAGGTTTGGGGTGTTAGGGTGAGAGGGTTGGGGTGAGAGGGAGAGATGGTTGGGGTGAGAGGGAGAGAGGGTTGGGGTGAGAGGGAGAGAGGGTTGGGGTGTAAGGGAGAGAGGGTTGGGGTGATATGGAGAGGGATTTGGGGTGTTAGGGAGAACAGGTTTGTGTGAGAGCGAGAGAAGGTTGTGGTGTGAGGGAGAGAGGGTTGGGGTGTTAGGGAGAGAGTGTATGGTTGAGAGGGAGAGAGGGTTGGGGTGTTAGGGCGATTAGGTTTGGGTGTTAGGGACAGAGGGTTGGGGTGTTAGGGAGAGAGGGAAGGGGGGTTAGGGAGAGAGGGTTGGGGTGAGAGGGAGAGAGGGTAGGGGGGTTAGGGAGAGAGGGTTGGGGTGTTAGGGAGAGAAGGTTGCGGTGAGAGGGAGAAAGTGTTGGGGTGCTGGGAGAGAGGGTTTTGGTGAGAGGGAGGACGCGTTGGTGTGTTAGGGAGAGAGGGTTTTGGTGAGAGGGAGAGAGGTTTGGGGTGTTAGGGAGAGAGGGTTGGGGTGAGGGGGGAGAGGGTTGGGGTGAGAGGGAGAGATGGTTGGGGTGAGAGGGAGAGTGGGTTGGTGTATTAGGGAGAGAGGGTTGGGGTGTTAGGGAGAGAGGGTTGGGGTGAGAGGGAGAGAGGGTTGGGGTGAGAGGGAGAGAGGGTTGGGGTGTTAGGGAGAGAGGGTTGGGGTGAGAGGGACAGAGGGTTGGAGTGATAGGGAGAGAGGGTTGGGGTGAGAGGTTGAGAGGGTTGGGGTGATAGGGAGAGAGGGTTGGGGTGAGAGGGAGAGTGGGTTGGGGTGATAGGGAGAGAGGGTATGGGTGAGAGGGTGAGAGGGTTGGGGTGAGAGGGAGAGAGGGTAGGGGTGAGAGGGAGAGAGGGTTGGGGTGAGAGGGACAGAGGGTTGGGGTGTTAGGGAGAGAGGGTTGGTGTGAGAGGGATCGTAGGTTTGGGTGAGAGGGAGAGAGGATTGGGGTTATAGGGAGAGAGGGTTGGGTTGTTAGGGAGAGAGGGTTGGGGTGTGAGGGAGAGAGGATTGGGGTTATAGGGAGAGAGGGTTGGGGTGAGAGGGGGAGAGGGTTTGGGTGAGAGGGAGAGAGGATTGGGGTTATAGGGAGAAAGGTTGGGGTGAGAGGGAGAGATGATTGGGGTGATATGGAGAGAGAGTTGGGGTGTTAGGGAGAGAGGGTTGGAATCTTAGGGAGAGTAGGTTTGCATGAGAGGCAGAGAGGGTTGAGGTGCTGGGAGGGTAGTTTTGGGTGAGAGGGAGAGAGGGTTGGGGTGTTAGGGAGAGAGGGTTGGGGTGAGAGGGACAGAGGGTTGGGGTGTTAGGGAGAGAGGGTTGGGGTGAGAGGGAGAGAGGTTTGGGCTATTAGGGAGAAGAGGATGGGTGAGAGGGAGAGAGGGTTGGTGTGATAGGGAGTATAGGTTTGGTTGAAAGGGAGAGAGGGTTGGAGTGAAAGGGAGAGTAGGTTTGGGTGAGAGGGAGAGAGGGTTGGGGTTATAGGGAGTATAGGTTTGGTTGAGAGGGAGAGAGGGTTGGTGTGAGAGGGAGAAAACTTTTGGGTGAGAGGGAGAGAGGGTTGGGGTGAGAGGGAGAGAGGGAAGGGTGAGAGGGAGAGAGCGTTGGTGTGAGATGGAGAGCGTGTTGGGGTGTTAGGGACAGAGGGTTGGGGCGAGAGGTAGAGTGGGTTGGGTTGGAGTGTTAGGGAGAGAGGGTTGGGGACTTAGGGAGAGAGGTTTGGGGTGTAAGGGTGAGAAGGTTGGGGTGAGAGGGAGAGATGGTTGGGGTGAGAGGGAGAGAGGGTTGGGGTGAGAGGGAGAGAGGGTTGGGGTGTAAGGGAGAGAGGGTTGGGGTGATATGGAGAGGGATTTGGGGTGTTAGGGAGAACAGGTTTGTGTGAGAGCGAGAGAAGGTTGTGGTGAGAGGGAGAGAGGGTTGGGGTGTTAGGGAGAGAGTGTATGGTTGAGCGGGAGAGAGGGTTGGGGTGTTAGGGCGATTAGGTTTGGGTGTTAGGGACAGAGGGTTGGGGTGTTAGGGAGAGAGGGAAGGGGGGTTAGGGAGAGAGGGTTGGGGTGAGAGGGAGAGAGGGTAGGGGGGTTAGGGAGAGAGGGTTGGGGTGTTAGGGAGAGAAGGTTGCGGTGAGAGGGAGAAAGTGTTGGGGTGCTGGGAGAGAGGGTTTTGGTGAGAGGGAGGACGCGTTGGTGTGTTAGGGAGAGAGGGTTTTGGTGAGAGGGAGAGAGGTTTGGGGTGTTAGGGAGAGAGGGTTGGGGTGAGGGGGGAGAGGGTTGGGGTGAGAGGGAGAGATGGTTGGGGTGAGAGGGAGAGTGGGTTGGTGTATTAGGGAGAGAGGGTTGGGGTGTTAGGGAGAGAGGGTTCGGGTGAGAGGGAGAGAGGGTTGGGGTGAGAGGGAGAGAGGGTTGGGGTGTTAGGGAGAGAGGGTTGGGGTGAGAGGGAGAGAGGTTTGGGGTGTTAGGGAGAGAGGGTTGGGGTGATAGGGAGAGAGGGTTGGGGTGAGAGTGTGAGAGGGTTGGGGCGATAGGGAGAGAGGGTTGGGGTGAGAGGGACAGCGGGTTGGGGTGTTAGGGAGAGAGGGTTGGGGTGAGAGTTAGAGAGGGTTGGGGTGGGAGGGAGAGAGGTTTGGGGTGAGAGGGAGAGAGGGTTGGGGTGAGAGGGAGAGAGGTTTGGGGTGAGAGGGAGAAAGGGTTGTGGTGAGAGGGAGAGAGGGTTGGGGTGAGAGGGAGAGAGGGTTGGGGTGAGAGGGAGAGAGGGTTGGGGTGAGATGGTGAGAGGGTTGGGGTGATAGGGTCAGAGGGTTGGGGTGAGAGGGAGAGAAGGTTGGGGTGATAGGGAGAGAGGGTATGGGTGAGAGGGTGAGAGGGTTGGGGTGAGAGGGAGAGAGGGTAGGGGTGAGAGGGAGAGAGGGTTGGGGTGAGAGGGACAGAGGGTTGGGGTGTTAGGGAGAGAGGGTTGGTGTGAGAGCGAGAGTAGGTTTGGGTGAGAGGGAGAGAGGATTGGGGTTATAGGGAGTGAGGGTTGGGGTGAGAGGGAGAGAGGGTTGGGGTGAGAGGGAGAGAGGGTTGGGGTGAGATGGTGAGAGGGTTGGGGTGATAGGGAGAGAGGGTTGGGGTGAGAGGGAGAGAGGGTTGGGGTGATAGGGAGAGAGGGTATGGGTGAGATGGTGAGAGGGTTGGGGTGATAGGGAGAGAGGGTTGGGGTGAGAGGGTGAGAGGGTTGGGGTGATAGGGAGAGAGGGTTGGGGTGAGAGGGACAGAGGGTTGGGTTGTTAGGGAGAGATGGTTGGGGTGAGAGGGAGAGAGGGTTGGGGTGATAGGGAGAGAGGGTTGGGGTGAGAGGGACAGAGGGTTGGAGTGATAGGGACAGAGGGTTGGGGTGAGAGGTTGAGAGGGTTGTGGTGATAGGGAGAGAGGGTTGGGGTGAGAGGGAGAGTGGGTTGGGGTGATAGGGAGAGTGGGTATGGGTGAGAGGGTGAGAGGGTTGGGGTGAGAGGGAGAGAGGGTAGGGGTGAGAGGGAGAGAGGGTTGGGGTGAGAGGGACAGAGGGTTGGGGTGTTAGGGAGAGAGGGTTGGTGTGAGAGGGATCGTAGGTTTGGGTGAGAGGGAGAGAGGATTGGGGTTATAGGGAGAGAGGGTTGGGTTGTTAGGGAGAGAGGGTTGGGGTGTGAGGGAGAGAGGATTGGGGTTATAGGGAGAGAGGGTTGGGGTGAGAGGGAGAGAGGGTTTGGGTGAGAGGGAGAGAGGATTGGGGTTATAGGGAGAGAGGGTTGGGGTGAGAGGGAGAGATGGTTGGGGTGATATGGAGAGAGAGTTGGGGTGTTAGGGAGAGAGGGTTGGAATCTTAGGGAGAGTAGGTTTGCATGAGAGGCAGAGAGGGTTGAGGTGCTGGGAGGGTAGTTTTGGGTGAGAGGGAGAGAGGGTTGGGGTGTTAGGGAGAGAGGGTTGGGGTGAGAGGGACAGAGGGTTGGGGTGTTAGGGAGAGAGGGTTGGGGTGAGAGGGAGAGAGGTTTGGGCTGTTAGGGAGAAGAGGATGGGTGAGATGGAGAGAGGGTTGGTGTGATAGGGAGTATAGGTTTGGTTGAAAGGGAGAGAGGGTTGGAGTGAAAGGGAGAGTAGGTTTGGGTGAGAGGGAGAGAGGGTTGGGGTTATAGGGAGTATAGGTTTGGTTGAGAGGGAGAGAGGGTTGGAGTGAGAGGGAGAAAACTTTTGGGTGAGAGGGAGAGAGGGTTGGGGTGAGAGGGAGAGAGGGAAGGGTGAGAGGGAGAGAGCGTTGGTGTGAGATGGAGAGCGTGTTGGGGTGTTAGGGACAGAGGGTTGGGGCGAGCGGTAGAGTGGGTTGGGTTGGAGTGTTAGGGAGAGAGGGTTGGGGACTTAGGGAGAGAGGTTTGGGGTGTTAGGGTGAGAGGGTTGGGGTGAGAGGGAGAGATGGTTGGGGTGAGAGGGAGAGAGGGTTGGGGTGAGAGGGAGAGAGGGTTGGGGTGATATGGAGAGGGATTTGGGGTGTTAGGGAGAACAGGTTTGTGTGAGAGCGAGAGAAGGTTGTGGTGAGAGGGAGAGAGGGTTGGGGTGTTAGGGAGAGAGTGTATGGTTGAGAGGGAGAGAGGGTTGGGGTGTTAGGGTGAGAGGGTTGGGGTGAGAGGGAGAGATGGTTGGGGTGAGAGGGAGAGAGGGTTGGGGTGAGAGGGAGAGTGGGTTGGGGACTTAGGGACAGAGGGTTGGGGTGTTAGGGTGAGAGGGTTGGGGTGAGAGGGAGAGATGGTTGGGGTGAGAGGGAGAGAGGGTTGGGGTGAGAGGGAGAGAGGGTTGGGGTGTAAGGGAGAGAGGGTTGGGGTGATATGGAGAGGTATTTGGGGTGTTAGGGAGAACAGGTTTGTGTGAGAGCGAGAGAAGGTTGTGGTGAGAGGGAGAGAGGGTTGGGGTGTTAGGGAGAGAGTGTATGGTTGAGAGGGAGAGATGGTTGGGGTGTTAGGGCGATTAGGTTTGGGTGTTAGGGACAGAGGGTTGGGGTGTTAGGGAGAGAGGGTAGGGGGGTTAGGGAGAGAGGGTTGGGGTGAGAGGGAGAGAGGGTAGGGGGGTTAGGGAGAGAGGGTTGGGGTGTTAGGGAGAGAAGGTTGGGGTGAGAGGGAGAAAGTGTTGGGGTGCTGGGAGAGAGGGGCTTGGTGAGAGGGAGGACGCGTTGGTTTGTTAGGGAGAGAGGGTTTTGGTGAGAGGGAGAGTGGTTTGGGGTGTTAGGGAGAGAGGGTTGGGGTCAGAGAGAGAGAGGGTTGGGGTGTTAGGGAGAGAGGGTTGGGGTGAGGGGGTAGAGGGTTGGGGTGAGAGGGAGAGATGGTTGTGGTGAGAGGGAGAGTGGGTTGGTGTATTAGGGAGAGAGGGTTGGGGTGTTAGGGAGAGAGGGTTGGCGTGATATGGAGAGAGGGTTGGGGTGAGAGGGAGAGAGGGTTGGGGTGTTAGGGAGAGAGGGTTGGGGTGAGAGGGAGAGAGGGTTGGGGTGTTAGGGAGAGAGGGTTGGGGTGAGAGGGAGAGAGGGTTGGGGTGAGAGGGAGAGATGGTTGGGGTGATATGGAGAGAGGGTTGGGGTTTTAGGGAGAGAGGGTTGGAATCTTAGGGAGATTAGGTTTGCATGAGAGGCAGAGAGGGTTGAGGTGCTGGGAGGGTAGTTTTGGGTAAGAGGGAGAGTGGGTTTGGGTGATAGGGAGAGAGGGTTGGGGTGAGAGGGACAGATGGTTGGGCTGTTAGGGAGAAGAGAATGGGTGAGAGGGAGAGAGGGTTGGGGTGTTAGGGAGAGAGGGTTGGGGTGAGCGGGACAGAGGGTTGGGGTTTTAGGGAGAGAGGATTGGGGTGAGAGGGAGAGAGGGTTGGGCTGTTAGGGAGAAGAGGATGGGTGAGAGGGAGAGAGGGTTGATGTGATAGGGAGTATAGGTTTGGTTGAAAGGGAGAGAGGGTTGGAGTGAAAGGGAGAGTAGGTTTGGGTGAGAGGGAGAGAGGGTTGGGGTTATAGGGAGTATAGGTTTGGTTGAGAGGGAGAGAGGGTTGGAGTGAGAGGGAGAAAACTTTTGGGTGAGAGGGAGAGAGGGTTGGGGTGAGAGGGAGAGAGGGAAGGGTGAGAGGGAGAGAGCGTTGGTGTGAGATGGAGAGCGTGTTGGGATGTTAGGGACAGAGGGTTGGGGCGAGAGGTAGAGTGGGTTGGGTTGGAGTGTTAGGGAGAGAGGGTTGGGGACTTAGGGAGAGAGGTTTGGGGTGTTAGGGTGAGAGGGTTGGGGTGAGAGGGAGAGATGGTTGGGGTGAGAGGGAGAGAGGGTTGGGGTGAGAGGGAGAGAGGGTTGGGGTGTAAGGGAGAGAGGGTTGGGGTGATATGGAGAGGGATTTGGGGTGTTAGGGAGAACAGGTTTGTGTGAGAGCGAGAGAAGGTTGTGGTGAGAGGGAGAGAGGGTTGGGGTGTTAGGGAGAGAGTGTATGGTTGAGAGGGAGAGATGGTTGGGGTGTTAGGGCGATTAGGTTTGGGTGTTAAGGACAGAGGGTTGGGGTGTTAGGGAGAGAGGGTAGGGGGGTTAGGGAGAGAGGGTTGGGGTGAGAGGGAGAGAGGGTAGGGGGGTTAGGGAGAGAGGGTTGGGGTGTTAGGGAGAGAAGGTTGGGGTGAGAGGGAGAAAGTGTTGGGGTGCTGGGAGAGAGGGTCTTGGTGAGAGGGAGGACGCGTTGGTGTGTTAGGGAGAGAGGGTTTTGGTGAGAGGGAGAGTGGTTTGGGGTGTTAGGGACAGAGGGTTGGGGTCAGAGAGAGAGAGGGTTGGGGTGTTAGGGAGAGAGGGTTGGGGTGAGGGGACAGAGGGTTGGGGTTTTAGGGAGAGAGGATTGGGGTGAGAGGGAGAGAGGGTTGGGCTGTTAGGGAGAAGAGGATGGGTGAGAGGGAGAGAGGGTTGATGTGATAGGGAGTATAGGTTTGGTTGAAAGGGAGAGAGGGTTGGAGTGAGAGGGAGAGTAGGTTTGGGTGAGAGTGAGTGAGAGTTGGAGTTATAGGGAGTAAAGGTTTGGTTGAGAGCGAGAGAGGGTTGGAGTGAGAGGGAGAGAACTTTTGGGTGAGAGGGAGAGATGGTTGGGGTGAGAGTGAGAGAGGGTTGGGGTGTTAGGGAGAGAGGTTTGGTGTGATAGGGAGAGAGGGAAGGGTGAGAGGGAGAGAGGGTTGGGGTGATAGGGAGTGTAGGTTTGGTTGAGAGGGAGAGACGGTTGGAGTGAGAGGGAGAGTGGGTTTGGGTGAGAGGGAGAGTGGGTTGGGATGAGAGGGAAAGAGGGTTGGGGTGAGAGTGAGAGAGGGATGGTTGAGAGGGAGAGAGGGTTGGGGTGAGAGGGAGAGTGGGTTGGGATGAGAGGGAGAGAGGTTTGGGGTGATAGCTAGAGTAGGTTTGGGTGAGAGGGAGTGGGCTGGTGTGATAGGGAGAGAGGGTTGGGGTAAGAGGGAGAGAGGGTTGGGGTAAGAGGGAGAGTAGGTTTGGGTGAGAGGGAGAGTGGGTTGGGATGAGAGGGAGAGAGGGTATGGGTGATAGGGAGAGTAGGTTTGGGTGAGAGGGGAGTGGGCTGGGGTGATAGGGAGAGAGGGTTGGGTAAGAGGGAGAGTAGGTTGGGGTAAGAGGGAGAGAGGGTTTGGGTAAGAGGGAGAGATGGTTGGGGTAAGAGGGAGAGTAGGTTGGGGTGAGAGGGAGAGAGGGTTTGGGTGAGAGGGAGAGTGGGTTGGGATGAGAGGGAGAGAGGGTTTGGGTGAGAGGGAGAGAGGGTTGGGGTAAGAGGGAAAGTAGGTTGGGGTGAGAGGGAGAGAGGGTTTGGGTGAGAGGGAGAGTGGGTTGGGATGAGAGGGAGAGAGGGTAGGTGTGATAGGGAGAGTAGGTTTGGGTGAGAGGGAGAGTGGGTTGGGATGAGAAGGAGAGAGGGTAGGGGTGATAGGGAGAGTAGGTTTGGGTGAGAGGGGAGTGGGCTGGGGTGATAGGGAGAGAGTGTAGGGGTAAGAGGGAGAGTAGGTTGGGGTGAGAGGGAGAGAGGGTTTGGGTGAGAGGGGGAGAGGGTTGGGGTAAGAGGGAGAGTAGGTTGGGGTGAGAGGGAGAGAGGGTTTGGGTGAGAGGGAGAGTGGGTTGGGATGAGTGGGAGAGAGGGTAGGTGTGATAGGGAGAGTAGGTTTGGGTGAGAGGGAGAGTGGGTTGGGATGAGAGGGAGAGAGGGTAGGGGTGATAGGGAGAGTAGGTTTGGCTGAGAGGGGAGTGGGTTGGGATGAGAGGGAATGAGGGTTTGTGTGAGAGGGAGAGTGGGTTGGGATGAGAGGGAGAGAGGGTAGGTGTGATAGGGAGAGTAGGTTTGGGTGAGAAGGAGAGTGTGTTGGGATGAGAAGGGAGAGAGGGTAGGGGTGATATGGAGAGTAGTTTTGGGTGAGAGGGGAGTGGGTTGCGATGAGAGGGAGAGAGGGTAGGGGTGATAGGGAGAGTAGGTTTGTGTGAGAGGGAGAGTGGGTTGGGATGAGAGGGAGAGAGCGTTGGTGTGAGATGGAGAGAGTGTTGGGGTGTTAGGGACAGAGGGTTGGGGCGAG
Source organism: Isurus oxyrinchus (assembly GCA_026770705.1). Taxonomy (NCBI): domain Eukaryota; kingdom Metazoa; phylum Chordata; class Chondrichthyes; order Lamniformes; family Lamnidae; genus Isurus; species Isurus oxyrinchus. Next base: position 10,550 of record JANJGN010001999.1, read on the forward strand.
AGGTAGAGTGGGTTGGGTTGGAGTGTTAGGGAGAGAGGATTGGGGACTTAGGGAGAGAGGTTTGGGGTGTTAGGGTGAGAGGGTTGGGGTGAGAGGGAGAGATGGTTGGGGTGAGAGGGAGAGAGGGTTTGGGTGAGAGGGAGAGAGGATTGGGGTTATAGGGAGAGAGGGTTGGGGTGAGAGGGAGAGAGGGTTGGGGTGATATGGAGAGAGAGTTGGGGTGTTAGGGAGAGAGGGTTGGAATCTTAGGGAGAGTAGGTTTGCATGAGAGGCAGAGAGGGTTGAGGTGCTGGGAGGGTAGTTTTGGGTGAGAGGGAGAGAGGGTTGGGGTGTTAGGGAGAGAGGGTTGGGGTGAGAGGGACAGAGGGTTGGGGCGAGAGGTAGAGTGGGTTGGGTTGGAGTGTTAGGGAGAGAGGGTTGGGGACTTAGGGAGAGAGGTTTGGGGTGTTAGGGTGAGAGGGTTGGGGTGAGAGGGAGAGATGGTTGGGGTGAGAGGGAGAGAGGGTTGGGGTGAGAGGGAGAGAGGGTTGGGGTGTAAGGGAGAGAGGGTTGGGGTGATATGGAGAGGGATTTGGGGTGTTAGGGAGAACAGGTTTGTGTGAGAGCGAGAGAAGGTTGTGGTGAGAGGGAGAGAGGGTTGGGGTGTTAGGGAGAGAGTGTATGGTTGAGGGGGAGAGAGGGTTGGGGTGTTAGGGCGATTAGGTTTGGGTGTTAGTGACAGAGGGTTGGGGTGTTAGGGAGAGAGGGTAGGGGGGTTAGGGAGAGAGGGTTGGGGTGAGAGGGAGAGAGGGTAGGGGGGTTAGGGAGAGAGGGTTGGGGTGTTAGGGAGAGAAGGTTGGGGTGAGAGGGAGAAAGTGTTGGGGTGCTGGGAGAGAGGGTCTTGGTGAGAGGGAGGACGCGTTGGTGTGTTAGGGAGAGAGGGTTTTGGTGAGAGGGAGAGTGGTTTGGGGTGTTAGGGAGAGAGGGTTGGGGTCAGAGAGAGAGAGGGTTGGGGTGTTAGGGAGAGAGGGTTGGGGTGAGGGGGGAGAGGGTTGGGGTGAGAGGGAGAGATGGTTGGGGTGAGAGGGAGAGTGGGTTGGTGTATTAGGGAGAGAGGGTTGGGGTGTTAGGGAGAGAGGGTTGGGGTGAGAGGGAGAGAGGGTTGGGGTGAGAGGGAGAGAGGGTTGGGGTGTTAGGGAGAGAGGGTTGGGGTGAGAGGGAGAGAGGGTTGGGGTGAGAGGGAGAGAGGGTTGGGGTGAGAGGGAGAGAGGGTTGGGGTTTTAGGGAGAGAGGGTTGGAATCATAGGGAGATTAGGTTTGCATGAGAGGCAGAGAGGGTGAGGTGCTGGGAGGGTAGTTTTGGGTAAGAGGGAGAGTGGGTTTGGGTGATAGGGAGAGAGGGTTGGGGTGAGAGGGACAGAGGGTTGGGCTGTTAGGGAGAAGAGAATGGGTGAGAGGGAGAGAGGTTTGGGGTGTTAGGGAGAGAGGGTTGGGGTGAGAGGGACAGAGGGTTGGGGTTTTAGGGAGAGAGGATTGGGGTGAGAGGGAGAGAGGGTTGGGCTGTTAGGGAGAAGAGGATGGGTGAGAGGGAGAGAGGGTTGATGTGATAGGGAGTATAGGTTTGGTTGAAAGGGAGAGAGGGTTGGAGTGAGAGGGAGAGTAGGTTTGGGTGAGAGTGAGTGAGAGTTGGAGTTATAGGGAGTATAGGTTTGGTTGAGAGCGAGAGAGGGTTGGAGTGAGAGGGAGAGAACTTTTGGGTGAGAGGGAGAGATGGTTGGGGTGAGAGGGAGAGAGGGTAGGGGTGATAGGGAGAGTAGGTTTGGGTGAGAGGGGAGTGGGCTGGGGTGATAGGGAGAGAGTGTAGGGGTAAGAGGGAGAGTAGGTTGGGGTGAGAGGGAGAGAGGGTTTGGGTGAGAGGGAGAGAGGGTTGGTGTAAGAGGGAGAGTAGGTTGGGGTGAGAGGGAGAGAGGGTTTGGGGTAGAGGGAGAGTGGGTTGGGATGAGTGGGAGAGAGGGTAGGTGTCATAGGGAGAGTAGGTTTGGGTGAGAGGGAGAGTGGGTTTGGATGAGAGGGAGAGAGGGTAGGGGTGATAGGGAGAGTAGGTTTGGCTGAGAGGGGAGTGGGTTGGGATGAGAGGGAATGAGGGTTTGTGTGAGAGGGAGAGTGGGTTGGGATGAGAGGGAGAGAGGGTAGGTGTGATAGGGAGAGTAGGTTTGGGTGAGAAGGAGAGTGGGTTGGGATGAGAGGGAGAGAGGGTAGGGGTGATATGGAGAGTAGGTTTGGGTGAGAGGGGAGTGGGTTGCGATGAGAGGGAGAGAGGGTAGGGGTGATAGGGAGAGTAGGTTTGTGTGAGAGGGACAGTGGGTTGGGATGAGAGGGAGAGAGCGTTGGTGTGAGATGCAGAGAGTGTTGGGGTGTTAGGGACAGAGGGTTGGGGCGAGAGGTAGAGTGGGTTGGGTTGGAGTGTTAGGGAGAGAGGATTGGGGACTTAGGGAGAGAGGTTTGGGGTGTTAGGGTGAGAGGGTTGGGGTGAGAGGGAGAGATGGTTGGGGTGAGAGGGAGAGAGGGTTGGGGTGAGAGGGAGAGAGGGTTGGGCTGTTAGGGAGAGAGGGTTGGGGTGTAAGGGAGAGAGGGTTGGGGTGATATGGAGAGAGATTTGGGGTGTTAGGGAGAACAGGTTTGGGTGAGAGCAAGAGAGGGTTGTGGTGAGAGGGAGAGAGGGTTGGGGTGTAAGGGAGAGAGGGTTGGGGTGTTAGGGAGAGTAGGTTTACGTGAGAGGCAGAGAGTGTTGGCGTGCTGGGAGGGTAGGTTTGGGTAAGAGGGAGAGTGGGTTGGGGTGTTAGGGAGAGAGTCTATGGTTGAGAGGGAGAGAGGGTTGGGGTGTTAGGGCGATTAGGTTTGGGTGTTAGGGAGAGAGGGTTGGGGTGTTAGGGAGAGAGGGTTGGGGGGTTAGGGAAAGAAGGTTGGGGTGAGAGGGAGAGAGTGTTGGGGTGCTGGGAGAGAGGGTTTTGGTGAGAGGGAGGAAGGGTTGATGTGTTAGGGAGAGAGGGTTGGGGTGAGAGAGAGAGAGGTTTGGGGTGTTAGGGAGAGAGGGTTGGGGTGAGATGGGGAGAGGGTTGGGGTGAGAGGGAGAGAGGGTTGGGGTGAGAGGGAGAGAGGGTTGGGGTGAGAGGGAGAGAGGGTTGGGGTGAGAGGGAGAGAAGGTTGGGGTGAGAGGGAGAGAATGTTGGGGTGTTAGGGAGAGAGGGTTGGGGTGTTAGGGAGAGAGGGTTGGGGTGAGAGGGGGAGAGGGTTGGGGTGAGAGGGAGAGATGTTTGGGGTGATATGGAGAGAGAGTTGGGGTGTTAGGGTGAGAGGGTTGGAGTGTTAGGGAGAGTAGGTTTGCATGAGAGGCAGAGAGGGTTGAGGTGCTGGGAGGGTAGTTTTGGGTGAGAGGGAGAGAGGGTTGGGGTGATAGGGAGTATAGGTTTGGTTGAGCGGGAGAGAGGGTTGGAGTGAGAGGGAGAGTACGTTTGGGTGAGAGGGAGAGAGTGTTGGGGTGAGAGGGAGAGAGGGTTGTGGAGTTAGGAAGAGAGGATTGGGGTGATAGGGAGAGAGGGATGGGTAGAGGGAGAGAGGGTTGGGATGAGAGGGAGAGTAGGTTTGGGTGAGCGGGAAAGAGGGTTGGGGTGAGCGGGAGAGAGGGTTGGGGTAAGAGGGAGATTAGGTTGGGGTGAGAGGGAGAGAGGGTTGGGGTGAGAGTGAGAGAGGGTTGGGGTGAGAGGGAGAGAGGGTTGGGGTAAGAGGGAGAGTAGGTTTGGGTGAGAGGGAGAGAGGGTTGGGGTGAGAGGGAAAGAGGGTTGGGGTGAGAGGGAGAGAGGGTTGGGGTAAGAGGGAGAGTAGGTTGGGGTGAGGGGGAGAGAGGGTTGGGGTGAGAGGGAGAGAGGGTTGGGGTGAGAGGGAGAGAGGGTTTGGGTGAGAGGGAGAGAGGGTTGAAGTGAGAGGGAGAGAGGGTTTGGGTGAGAGGGAGAGAGGGTTGGGGTGAGCGGGAGAGAGGGATGGGTGAGAGGGAGAGAGGGTTGGGGTGAGAGGGAGAGAGGGTTGGGGTGAGAGGGAGAGAGGGTTGGGGTGATAGGGAGAGTAGGTTGGGGTGAGAGGGAGAGAGGGTTGGGGTGAGAGGGAGAGAGGGTTGGGGTGAGAGGGAGAGAGGGTTGGGGTAAGAGGGAGAGTAGGTTGGGGTGAGAGGGAGAGAGGGTTGGGGTGAGAGTGAGAGAGGGTTGGGGTAAGAGGGAGAGTAGGTTGGGGTGAGAGGGAGAGAGGGTTGGGGTGAGAGGGAGAGAGGGTTGGGGTGAGAGGAAGAGAGGGTTGGGGTAAGAGGGAGAGTAGGTTGGGGTGAGAGGGAGAGAGGGTTGGGGTGCGAGGGAGAGAGGGTTGGGGTAAGAGGGAGAGGGGGTTGGGGTGAGAGGGAGAGTGGGTTGGGATGAGAGGGAGAGAGGGTTGGGGTGATAGGGAGAGTAGGTTTGGGTGAGAGGGGAGTGGGCTGGTGTGATAGGGAGAGAGGGTTGGGGTAAGAGGGAGAGTAGGTTGGGGTGAGAGGGACAGAGGGTTTGGGTGAGAGGGAGAGAGGGTTGAAGTGAGAGGGAGAGAGGGTTGGGGTGAGAGGGAGAGAGGGTTGGGGTGAGAGGGAGACAGTGTTGGGGTAAGAGGGAGAGTAGGTTGGGGTGAGAGGGAGAGAGGGTTGGGGTGAGAGGGAGAGAGGGTTGGGGTAAGAGGGAGAGTAGGTTGGGGTGAGAGGGAGAGAGGTTTGGGGTGAGAGGGAGAGAGGGTTGGGGTAAGAGGGAGAGAGGGTTGGGGTGAGAGGGAGAGTGGGTTGGGATGAGAGGGAGAGAGGGTTGGGGTGATAGGGAGAGAGGGTTTGGGTGAGAGGGAGAGAGGGTTGTAGTGAGAGGGAGAGAGGGTTGGGGTGAGAGGGAGAGAGGGTTGGGGTGAGAGGGAGAGAGGGTTGGGGTGAGAGGGAGATAGGGTTTGGGTGAGAGGGAGAGAGGGTTGGGATGAGAGGGTGAGAGGGTTGGGGTGAGAGGGAGAGAGGGTTGGGGTGAGAGGGAGAGAGGGTTGGGGTGAGAGGGAGATAGGGTTTGGGTGAGAGGGAGAGAGGGTTGGGATGAGAAGGAGAGAGGGTTGGGTTAAGAGTGAGAGAGGATTGGTGTAAGATGTTGACAGTGTTGGGGTGAGTTGTAGGGAGAGTTAGGGTAAGAGGGAGATTGGTTTGGGGACTGCGATTATTGCCAGTGTTTAAGGGTTTTTGTGTGAAATCAGGGTTGGAATTGGAGGAACACAACAAACAGGGGAAAGAAATATAGATTTAATATTAACCCAAAATAAAGACAGGCCCTTGTCTGTCCGGGGATTAACAACTCAATGGACAGGATAAGCAAAAGATCCTGTCCGGGGATTAACATTCAATGGACAGGATCAGCAAGGTGTCCTGTCCGGGGAATAACATTCAATGGACAGGATCAGCAAGGTGTCCTGTCCGGGGAATAACATTCAATGGACAGGATCAGCAAGGTGTCCTGTCCGGGGAATAACATTCAATGGACAGGATCAGCACGGTGTCCTGTCCGGGGATTAACATTCAATGGACAGGATCAGCAAGGTGTCCTGTCCGGGGATTAACATTCAATGGACAGGATCAGCAAGGTGTCCTGTCCGGGGAATAACATTCAATGGACAGGATCAGCAAGGTGTCCTGTCCGGGGATTAACATTCAATGGACAGGATCAGCAAGGTGTCCTGTCCGGGGATTAACATTCAATGGACAGGATCAGCATGGTGTCCTGTCCGGGGATTAACATTCAATGGACAGGATCAGCAAGGTGTCCTGTCCGGGGATTAACATTCAATGGACAGGATCAGCAAGGAGTCCTGTCCGGGGATTAACATTCAATGGACAGGATCAGCAAGGTGTCCTGTCCGGGGATTAACATTCAATGGACAGGATCAGCATGGTGTCCTGTCCGGGGATTAACATTCAATGGACAGGGGTCCTAGGGACACATTCAAAACATGTCCGAGGATCAGGGGGTTGAGTCTGTATACAGGTCACTCAGGATAAATGTGTATCAAAATATTCCCAAACCAGTCCCGAATCAACAAACTCCCTGTACCCTCTCTCTCTGGAGAGAGTGACCAGCTTCCCCACTCTGGTTCAATGTGTGTGTGTGTGTGTGTGTGTGTGTGTGTGTGTGTGTGTGTGTGTGTGTGTGTGTGTGTGTGTGTGTGTGTGTGTGTGTGTGTGTGTGTGTGTGTGTGTGTGTGTGTGTGTGTGTGTGTGTGTGTGTCTCAACCTGCTTTTGAACTGTGATTTGTTTGTGTTGGGAAGTTGCTGAGAGAGTGAAAATGTCCTAGTTGTTGTTGTTTTAACCAATTTTATCTCTTTTTCTCCAGAGAAATTTGTATCCTGAAAACTGGACAGTGAGGATCCAAAGAGGGAAATTCTGGGACAAGGACAAGGAGCTTCTTGCAGAGAGGGATAGACTGAGGCCTGGTCCACAGGCTTCACCCACCTGAGTTGTGTCTGTTTATTTACCCAACGCAGGCTTAATTTTCAAATCTGAGAGACCGAGAGAGTCACAGAGACAGCATGAGTGAGACAGAGATGTGAGTGAGATACAAAGAGAGATACAGAGAGAAACAAATGGAGCGGCAAAGGTCCCTCAATCTGTTTTAGCCTCTGGTTTATAACTGGGATATTTTTGTATTTGAATGTTGCTAAGAGATTGTGTAACTGTGAAGCGGGGGGAGGTGGGTGGTGGAATCCTGGATCATGCTGTGCTATTTTGTTTAGAAATGCTCTTGCTTTGTGTTTTAATCAATTGTTTTCTTTCTCTCTTCTCCCCAGGAATTTGGAGTTTGAAGACTGCAATGTGACTATGAATCCATGGTCAGGAGCTTTTCCCCAGCTTGGATGGATGGATTCAGGACTGTTTCACA